>UELX01001115.1:0-51060 GCA_900480035.1 Eupelmus urozonus
GGGGGGGGCACACACAATTTTTGAAACCGCCTCTCTCGTATAATTAGGAAACGTGCACACATACACGAGCCGCGCAGACAGTCCGGCAATCTCTTTCTCTCTCTCTCGAGCCTTTCGCCACGAGACTCTCTCAAATGTGTGTTTACACTCGCAATTTCGTACGTGTCGCGTTTGAGAAATCGCAAGCGCGCGAAACGAAAATCTTGGGAAACGAGAGGAGCGGGATTTGCATGAGGAATGTTATGCGTCTGGTTAAAGGATCGATTAATTTATGCGGAAATTCGCGGGGATTTTCGAAAAAGGATTGGGTAAGGGGTAATATCGATTTGCCGCTGGTAAATGTATGTTAATCGCGCGTGATTAAACCGTTTTCTCGGCTGCTAAGTGCGCCGTGCTCTCTCGCACCCGATCAATTAAACGCCAACACGCGCAGAAGCGTGGATTAGGGAGCGGGAAAGTGTATAGACTGAATTCGAATAGTGCCTACTTTTTTTCCTGCTCGACGCGAAAAAAACTGGTTGTATTCTTCTAGAACTACGTCTCCATTGAAATTCAAGGTAAAATTAACGCCGGCGCGATTATTCCCGCGATAAAAAAGCGCGCGTTCTCAGCGCTTCCAGTTTTCCTCCTAAATATGCAAACCAAATCATCTCCATACGCAGAAGCAAAAGGAAGCGCTCTAAAAAAAAAAAGCCATAGCCATATATTCCACACGCGCGCGGCGCGTAACGAGGAAAACCGGACGCTCCGTTTAATCATAGGTAAAAAGGCCGCGCGTGCGGAGGAGCGCGCGGCCCAGGAAGTAAACAGTTGTGCGAGTATGAGTTGACGCAACGCGACGCTCTGACCTCAGAAAATTGCCGGATACCTGCAACGCGCGCGTGCTTACTTATCAGCCGTTTCCTCGCTCTGTATGACGCTTGATTATGTGCGTGTGTGTGGATGGATTATTGTTAGGGTGATGGAGTTTTATTTTTTAAAGGAGGTGGGTAATTGGGTAAATTAATTTGAGCGTTTTGGGTGTGCTGTAATTTGTTAAGAGTGATGATGATATGGTGATTAAGTTGTATTTAGTTTGACGGATGACGTGTAGCCAATTATTATTTTCAATAAACTGTCAGGTTTTTCTGTATTATTCAGAAAAACGATGTTTTTAACTATCTCGCTCAAGTAACGCCACAATCACGACCACTAAAAATTAAAATCCACATCGCCTACTTATCCCAACCCACCGCAATCAAGCCCAACCACACTCACACATCCACTGTCGCAAGACTTTCAGTCAACATCCTCGAAAGCAAAAACAAATCAACAGCTGCAACCGCACCCGGAAGCGCTCGAGTTTCCTCACACCTCAGATTTTCCATATCCAATCGTCCATCAGACCGAGCGAGAGCTCAGGTCACCTTCTATATAATCGTGTAGCGCTGCCAGGAATCCCGTTTGGAGCCGGGCGCTTGCGAAATCGTCCCGGAACACTAGGCGAGAGAGAGAGAGAGGTTCGATGCCCCCGCGGACGGGATCACCTTGTACGATGATCTTCTCTCTCTCCTCTGGGCGGTTGCGAAAGAGAGCAGCCGGAAGAGCGAGAGGAGGAAAAGGCCGAACGGAATATTTTCGAGGCGGATTTTCGGCAGATGGAATCAGAGATGTCTAATGTGGATTTTTTTCGAGGCGAGCGAGGTCGTTTTTTCAAGCGGAATCGTAGATGGATTATCGGATTGACTAAGTGCAGGAGTTGACGTAACACGCGGAAGGTAGGATCTTCGGAGAGGGCGTGAAATAGTTTCACTATGGTTTCATCACTATCGATCTCGCATATTCCTCACTTATTACATCACCTTCCCAACTTACCAAAAAAACCTCAGCAACAAAATCCCTCGTAGCCCACCCAAAATCCAAAACGTTAACCCAACGCAGCCGGAATCGCCTCCAAAAGTGTCATTACCCCCGGTCGAAAGTATCCCATTCCCGTCGTCATCCTCGACGTTTCGAAACGCACGCCCGGGCGTCTGTCTCTATCCCATCGGGTTCCTTGAACCCGGAGTGTAGCCGCTAGTGTGTGTGTCGTCGCTGGTAACGGGTGAAAGTTTGCGAAGAAAGCAGCGCCTATCTCCTCTTTCCTCACTACGCTGCTTCACGCCGAGGCCATTGACACATCTTTCTCTCTCTCTCTCAGGCGAGGTTTCCGAAAGAGAAGTAGTCCTTTCTCCGCGTGCATTGCGATGACGAAACGGGTCATTGTCTCCGGGGCCGGCTGTTTGAACGGGAAGAGACTTTAATTCGGTCATGGTTTATATCTCTATTATAGGCACGTTTTAACTAAGAGAAGTAAACTTAATTCATTGATAACGTGCAAATTTTAAACTTGTGCATATCAGCGCTTAAGTGGAGCTTTCGCAACGCGCGTTACATAAAAAAATCGAGAAGCTGAACAATAACTCGCCTCGTTACGGCAAATAAGTAGAACGCAGCGCCGATGCCGAATCAATGTATTGACCCAAGGCACTTGCACGCCTCTACACACTCCCTCCAATTCTTTGTCTCTCACCCGCCCGATTATATATAAACTCCGGAGAGCTTCCGGGAGCCGCCGGTTATTACACATCAGCCAAGACTCCCCCGGTTTTTCGAGAGCTCACAGCAACATCTGTCGCGTTTCTTGATTTCCGCGTGAAATTGGGGAGCGCGCGGCGTCATTAAGGGGGCCCTCGGCGTGTGAACGGAGCCGAGACAAGCACACATGTGCGCTGTCTTTGTCTCGGCTCAATGGATCGGCGCAATTTAATTGGGGACTGTAAGGATGATGCGCTTGATTGATTTGATGACTCTGTTGTGCTCTGGCCGTTGTGTTATGAATAAAATATATGGGAGAATGTTTTACACTCTCAGTTCTGGCCTTACTGTATAACGTATATTTCCACACCGACGGCTGTTTTATCACCCGGCATTTTCAGCCGATTACAAAATTAATTGTTTTAAATACCTGCCGCGAGTGGCCGTGTATACACAGCCGCGCGTAAATCTCGGGAGCGCGCCGAAACAATCGCCCCAACCCTTTTGCTCAATCGGCGCTATCTAACAATGAGAAAAGCGCGCGCGGGCACGCATGATATATACACGAAAGCGGCGCTCTGTATTTCGCGTGTCTCAATTAAATATCGATTACCCTAGCCCATTGTTCGATTTCAAAACTAGCTGTTTGCTCTGGGTTTCATAATTCCTCGATTTATCGCTCGCCGCGAAATATTCTTCTTGGGAAAAAGGAAAGTCGGCGCGCGTATGTATATTCGCGACGCCCACGCTTATGCATTCCCGGGAAGCGCGGGGAAATGCACGGGAAAATCGCGATTGATCGACCCTTCACCGTAAGATCGTCTATAGTCCTCCTAGATTATGCATACCTCGTAGACCTAATACCGCTCCATGAATAATCCAGTCGCGCCTCTAGAAATCCAGCAATTAAAACTATACAAACGTATAAAATCCCATCCTTCCCAGCAGCTATTTCTCAAGCTCAACTCAGCCCTTGAAATTGTCACCTCGGCGTTTTTGCGAGTTTCGCCATCCTCGCTGGATGTCAGGCGAGCGAGCGAGCGCGGCCTTTGTTCCACTTTTTCGCGGCGCTGCCCTTGTGCCAGTTGCGCGCGCGCGGGGCCTCTCCGTAAGTTGCGCGATAAGGCCCGCCGAGGCTCTTTTTATAATTCGCTCCGGAAGCACGGACGGCTGGCCGGCGAGCTCAGCAATTGGGACACGTGCGAGAGGAGAGAGATAAGGAGCTGGATTATCTGTGCGAGTAGTTTTAATTACCTCGGGGGTGGTTGTTGGATTGGAAAGCGATTGAAAAAAAGTCGAGGGTAAGGAAGATATAATAAGAAAAAGTAGGGAGGGAAAAGAAAATTCGCGTTACCTAAGACATTACGCGGCGAGACTTCCGCGATCGGCTAGTGGACTCTCGCCAATCTATCCCGCGACTTTCATCACTCGCAGGAGAGGCTAATGTAAGAAGCCTGTTGTAAAGTGCAAGATTACCGGGGAGAGCGCGAGCGATGAAAGGCGCTGTTTAAGCCCGATTGTTTAAAGCCTCCGCGTTTTTTTCCCCTTTCTTATTGAAACGCGAATCAATAATCTATGTAGGCTGCACTTTGCTTTTCTAAAGTCGCGAGAATTCCAGCATTTCTCTTTTACGGCGCGAGCGCAACGGTATATTACCAGGCGTGCTCGCGCCGGCATATACACTCTCGCCGGCTGGAAAAACGCTCCTTTATGACGATGTCTCAATCGCGGGCGGCTCTTGCTAAACGAAATACCTCGCGCTCTCAGCGCACAAAGCCCGCATCTTTCTCTCTCACCGCGAGAAAATTCATCAGCCTGATCGATTAAGAAATTGCAGTTTAAAATTACACTAGACTACACCCAAAATATCTCATTCTGTAACTAAATCACTAACCCAGCCTTCTCTTTCTCATTCCAGAACGAAACTGCGCCTGGAGAGCCTCGAAGATGCCGTCCTCGTCGACCTGGACGACGACCGACTCTCCGATCGTCGCGGCTGTCCCGCCTACGTCGCTCCAGAGGTTCTACGCTCCGGTCGCGCCTACTCCGGCAAGGCCGCCGACATCTGGTCTCTTGGCGTCCTCCTCTACACGATGCTGGTCGGCCGTTATCCGTTCAACGACGCCGAGCACGCCTCGCTCTTCGCCAAGATATCGCGCGGCACTTTCGCCGTGCCCGAGGGTCTGTCTCCTCGCGCTCGCTGCCTCATCAAGGCACTGTTGAGGAGAGAACCTTCGGAAAGACCAGCAGCTGAGGACGTGCTCAGGCACCCGTGGATGACGAGGCCCATGAGACACTCCGGCTCGACGCCGTCCTCGTCGTCGTCGTCGTCGCAGTCCGGCTGCAGCGGCAATCGCGGGGGGCATGACCAGCTCGTGCCGGAGATGAACGGCGCCTGAGGCGCGCATCAAGACTGAGGATATGCGAGAGGACGCGGTCTCTTCTGAGAGAGAGGGAGGAAGAGCTTGAGGATGCACCTGGAGGCAGAGTCTTTTCTTTATTATCTCGAGGAGGGATCGTTTCTCCGACTTGCGCGGCTCGTCCCGAGCTCGCGGCTCCGGCGCGCTTGGTTGTGAATGCGATATACCGATTACTACTTTCGTGCACATGTGTAATATCATTTTTATGTTTCTCTCGTTGCGAATGTATAAGGAGCCGATGCGAGGGAGGGCCGAGAGTGCGAGAGCGCGCGAACGTGGACGAAGTACATGTGTTTCCTATAGAACCTAGAGGCCCCTGGCTGTTTTAACGAATGGCGTTATTGTGATTGTGAAACGGCACCTGCGGTGTTAAGCGTAATTGTAACATCGACGGTGATAATCTAAGACGAGCTGAGATAGAAGAAAAAGAGTCCACGGATCTTTCGCGTAGCTTTAAGCGAATGTTCTTTTAGCTTTATTTCGGAAGTGTGCGCGCGCGCTTGTGTCAACGAAGATTCACGTAGAAGCGGGGAAAACGATGGATTTTCCGTTTTTTTTTTTTTTTTTTTTATTTATTGATGAAAGAACTTTGGATACTTTTTAGTCTTTTTTACGAATTAGACCAAGTGAAAAATACTACCAAATTTAGTGTTAAAGTGTAATTGTAAAAATTAACCTAATTTATTTGTTAGTGACTAAACGAATTAAAATAATATCTGCCAAGTTCGAGTGAATGTTTATTTGAATAGGTGATTTAAACATTAAAATAATTTAAAATTTTCTTGTACATAGTAGATAGCTGAAACTTGTTCAAATAAATATTTACAACTGCGAACTGCGTAGCTTCTTCAATTTAAATCTCTCCTAGTACTAAATTTAGTAGTATTTAAAGAAGAAAAGGCTGTGTAGTTTCATCAGGCGAAAAATAATTATAATTCAGCTGGCCTTTTTTCATTAAACATAATGCTATATTTCGTATGAAAACGTTAATCTTCGTTGTGGAAAAAAATTCAAGAGCTGAAAATGCATTTAGAGGCAGTTTTCAACATTTTTAAACCGATGATAAAAGTTGCATATACTATTTAGTTTTGAAAAAAGCTACTTTAGTGTCAAATCATTTCTTTCATATCTGGCTGGTTTACTAGATTTTATGTAGCGACGAGACGAGCTTTTTTGTCTATTTTAATAAAAATAAAAAAGAAGAAAACATAAGGCATTTAGAAGGCGTTAAAAGTCTTCGACTTTTTGTAAAAGTGTACACTCACACAAACATACAGCTGCAAGCGACCGATTGATTAAAAAATGAAAGTTCAGGCGTTCGATGAACTTTGTAAATTATGTAGTTCGTATAATAGTCGAGCGATTAAGCATATCGCTTAAAGCATATCTCCGCGTGATATATACATACTTCGGTATTCCTCGTCGAAACTCGTGAAACTCGCCTCGTGCGACATTATCGTTTCTTCGGACGCTCCGCGTACTTAATGTAAAGACGAATTTTCGACGTATGAATTTGTAAATAATCATTGACAAATTATTGAAAACGAAAATTTCTCTAAAGATTTTCCTTGGCTACTTTTTTAAAGGCATATAGTCATTTTAAAAGAAAGAAACAATAATCTTTTCGTATTTTCACGGGAATTTCCCTGTAATTATATACGAATTAAATGTGAATCACCTGCAGTGTGACTAAATTTTCTTCGTATTTTTACAGGCATTTTCCCATGATTGCACAATAGTATATATATTAAAATACAAAAAAGTCTGAGACTTGCATAAGTGAAAATCAAAATAGAAAAGCATATTCCATCAAAACGATCGTCATTAAAGAATAAACAAGGCCAAGAATTAATTCCACGGGAAAATCACCACAATATTTATTTCCTAGTATTATATATAATTCGATGTATAAATGGTCGTTACAAAAATTACTGAATGTCTTAAACGGATTCACGACGCAGTTTTTCAGTTTCACATATAGTCAGTTCGAATCGTGGGAGCCCATACGATTTTCGTTTCCTACCCTTGTATATGTGTACATGTATATCTCGATAACGATATCTATATATAAAAAATATATACACGTTCGGATCGACGATGTTTTATTATGTGTCAATGTAAAGGCGATGTACGGCTTGCGGCTTGTATTTCAAGATGTCACATCAGACGAGCGAATAATCTTCTTGCTTGACGAGAACGTAAAGTAATAGTCTTGCGTATGATTCTGGAAGTTCGCGAAATTCATAGGCGTGTTTAAACCTTTTTCCTTATTCAATTGTTAACTATTTTTTCATATTGTACTTTCTATATTGCAATCTTTAATTTGATCAACAATACATCATTATATAACATCAGTTTGTATATTTAGTTGGAAGCAAAACGGCTAGCATTGTCCGCATCGGTGATTGTTGTGTAAAGCGCAAATGTAATTTTTTTTTTTTCGATTATATATATACCTATATATAATTTCAAAGAGCACGCATAAAAGGGTCCTATAGATTCAAGTCTTTTTTGTGCGTTACAACCTGTCATAGGGTGCCAACACTGAAACGCGTTAATTTTACTGTGAGATGTAAATAAATCGATGATTACCTAAGTCTTATATATGTATAAAATAAGTGAGGATAATTAAAAGAAGATGACTGTACATAGAGAAAAAAAAAATAAACTGATGTTTGTGAATTAAAATTATACATGTGTATTTTACAATTTTTAGCAATTCCTTATACCTTAAAAATCCTGTATATTCTTTCAATTAATTAAAAAGCAATTAAACAATTTAAATTTTTTCTTATTTTATAATTATAGAAGAAAGAAATAAGTTTGAATAAAATTTGATTTATAAATTTATTCAGTATGATACATATTTAATAATTACAAGACAAATAATATTAGATAGTCAATAAAAAATGAAATAATTTTTTTACTATATTTTGTTATTAATTTATTAATTAATTTCTTTTTTACTGTAAAGCTAAATAAATTTCTTTATAATTTATATATCTTAAAAGTTTCAGTTAACTAAGCTAAAATATTTATATATAACAGATAAGAGAAATAGTAAATTTTTTTTAACTTTTATGTTAAAACCTTATAATACTATAACTATATTACCATATTATATTTTTAATTCAATGGGCTACTAACTATATAGTATGGCTATTGGCACTATATATATATATAAAGTTTCTAGTGCCCTCTTCAGGAAACTATGAAAACATTCTAAGAAACAACGTGATCTTCATACAGATCTGATGCAGCCGAACGCAGTGTTGTTCTGTTTAGTATATTAAAACATGCATAATAAAAGTTAGTATAACTTACAATGAAAATACAACGATCAAAAAAGGTTCAGAAGAACCTTAGCTTTTACGTAAACAATTATAAATTTCGTCAGCCTTATCAAATTTTGGTAGATGGAACGTTTTCGTTCGCCGCTCTTGAGGTACGTTTCCTAACCTAAAAAACTATATTCACTTTTTATTGTTTTAATACTCGATTAACAAATAGTAATATTTTATGCTTTTAGAACAAATTTAATATTCAAGAGCAATTGCCAAAATATTTTCAAGCAGAAGTGAAACTATTGACAACACAATGTGTTATTTTGGAGACTGAAAAATTAGGACCTAAACTTTATGGAGCAATGTTGATTGTAAAACAATTTGCAGTTCATAAGTGTGGTCATGAAAAGCAGCCAGTTGCTGGCTCGAAATGTCTGCGTTCAATGGTTGGAGCAAATAATTCATCAAGGTAGATTTTACAAATTAACGACTACTATTTGTATAATACTATATGAAAAGTTAGTGTTCGACAGTTCTAACTCAAAATTGCTTTGTATGTAATTTTATTTCAAGTGACAACTTTATTTTAAAATCATATAAATCATATTATTGAGTTTGCATATTATGCATTATTAAAATAGAATTATATCACATGCAGTTTTCAAATAAAATTTGACTACAAGCTCTATTAAAATAATAATATGAGCAAAATAATTCTGAGGAAAAACGTTGAAATGTTGAAAAAATATTTTTTAATTCATTACTTCATAAAACTTTGTATTTGAAAACAATTACTCTAAAATAAATGTCATTAAAAGTTTTCATATAAAATTTTTAGAATTTTTTTAGTTAATACTAAATTTTAGTAATAATTTACTATTTATATTTTTATATATACACCTAGGTTAATTTTTATTTATAAACCTAGGATAAGTATTTTTTGACATGGTCCTATATAAGTTTTTTTTAACATTTATGATGCTTACCTGCCTTTAATATTAGTCATCGATAATGTATAATTTTAAAAAACTTAACTGATAGATACGAGGAAACTCATAACACGTGATGCAATTTGTGATATTATTATTAAGCATTGATACTTTTCAATTGCATAAAGAAAATCATCGACCTACGTGATATAGGCGTTAATATTTAACCATCGAATTTTCTTTATACTTAATTGATACAAAAATAAATTATATCTATCTTTCCATCTATTTATTAATTAAATTATATGTCTGTATAGGTATATAATTGCAACACAAGATAGACTACTTCAAGATCAATTAAGAAAAGTACCAGGAGCTCCAGTCATGTATCTACATGGTAAAGCACCAACATTTGAACCTCCATCTCAAAAAAGTCGTGAATTTGCAGAGCAACTTCGTGGTAAAGTGATAATGACCGATATCCAAGAAGAAACAATAAAGACCTTAAAGAAGCAATCTGGTTTAGAGATAGAAGTTGCAACAAAGCTAAAGAAAAAACGTAAAAAAGGTGGGCCGAATCCATTAAGTTGTAAAAAAAAGAAAAAAACGTCAGATGCAGCGACTGCAAATACAAGTGCAAATAAAGTTAAAGAAACTGGTAAAATTAGGAAAAGAAAAAGAATAAAATTACCAGCACATATAAAAGAAAGTATTAAAGCTAATGTATAATAAACATTTAAAGATTATATGGTTAAGAGAGTGTTTATGTAAATATAAAATAAAAACACAAAGTATGGAAAAAATTTTTTTATTATAATACATTTTGTTCAATTAATAAGAATAAAGTATTTACTTAACTTTGACTTTTTCGCGTTATTAATCTAAAATGTTATTAATCTAACTTTTATTATCACCTTCTTAGAGGATATTTTATTTAGCAAAAGGGGAAAACTGAAATAAACAGTACAAAAGCTCAAAAATTATATGATAAAAAAATACTAATTTTAAAATAAACAGTTTTGTAAAATGATTAAAAAATTTAAATAGAGGGGAGACTTTTTAATGTACATTTTCCATCAAATATCAAGTTTCTATAAAAAGATAATTAAGAATCTAATTTTTTAACTAAAACATTGCTTAAATCAATAATTTTAAATAGTTTTCTTTTTCTTGATAAAACAACACAACTCGATACAATTCATACATTGATGATAATGTACTTTAAATAAAACTTATCTCCAGTCTTATATGCGACGATTACGCACAATCTATTTTTATACTTTGAAAAGTTATCGCAAAATGAAAAAATCTCTAGTATTAGTGTTTATAACTTTTTTTATAACTTTTGAAAAGCTTATGAAGGTTTCAAAAGACCTTGGGCAGCCATTGCTATCACTTTCAACTTCCTTACTGATCGATGCGTTGGGTTCGCAGATATGAAAGCCGCCACTTGATTCTGTAGTGTCAACAAAACATTAAGCATGTGTTCTCGCGTAACGGGATCGTTGGGATCTAAGCTGGTAACCGCATCTTCCAGCCATCTGAAAAAGACGAATTATTTATCAGTTACAAAAAAGAGTACAATCCAAATCTCTTTATAAACAGTTAAATACACATCATTTATTTTTATTGCATCTAATAAAGGTTAGTTACCTGTGTTTCAATTCTGTCCTGTGACCCAGATTCGCAGAGAGTTGTTGGACCAACGATAGCAGAACGGGCTGCTGGAGCACACACCTCGAACCTTGACCCGGTCCCATCGAGCATGAAAATACTCGGGCTGGATCCGTGTTTTCGCAGACGAGCACAACAAGACCGAGGTCACTTGCGCTTAATGCCTGCTGGAATGCCGCGTTCAGCTGACCGCGTTGAAGCAGTGACATGACTCTAGCCTGAGCGTCCGCTGCCGTGGGACCTGGTAAGCCAGGTGTCGTAGCTCTTGAGCTATGAATATGATAAAGTTGGTTGTTAGATTTTTATGTCGAAAAATATTTGATTTAAATTGACTTTTATAAATCACGTTAGTCATCTGATAGATTTTACAATTAGATACACAAAATGTTTTATTTTCTTACCGTATACCAGAAATATCTGACATGTGCTGAGTAAAGTTTTCCCTAACAGATTCGCGAACATTTCGAACTGTATTCTCTTGCAACATCGTCATGCCTCTAGAGAATTCATTCTGCATCTCTTCACGAACTGCGTTAGCCAAAGCTTCGCTTTGTTGTTTGCTTTGTCTTTGATATTGCTTATCCATGATTGAATCCACATTTTGAAGATCTTTAAAACAAGATCAAATTATTAAATTATTGATCCGCAAATTTGACAAAAATTTAATATGATTTTAATTAAGCGAGTATAAAATTTGTACTCACACTCTCGTGTGCCGATGAGAAAAGCGTCCTGAACCTGTTTAAACATATTCTGGCAGGCTTTTTCCATGCCGGGCAGTAAGATTCCTGTAAAGGTATCCCTGAATGCATGTTCGAGCGCGGGTTTCGCTGCGTTTGCTGCCGCCGCGGAAACAGCATCGCGCACCTGCTGTCCACCCAGCAGCTTTGTCAGATTGTCTTTAACTATGCCGTCGATTTGGGCCGCGTCTACCCTCAGCTGACGCTTCAGCGGCTCGACGATGTCTTGTACAACACGTGGCAGTGTCGCCTCAATCTTATCCTTGACTGCAACCTCAAGATTTTTCAGGAACTCATGTTGGCGAGCTGCATGGCCAAACAGCGTCTGTTCGATGCTGGCGTTCTGCTGCTGTGATGCCTTGGCCAGGGCAGATTCTACGCGATTCGTCAAAGGCGTTTCTTGACGGAGTCGCGTCATCTTGATTGAGCAAAGAATATTTTTATTAAATTTATGTAAGATTTATTTTCTAATATACTCATATGAAAAATATATTTAAATCAATTCTAAGGCATATAGAGGTTAATGAAAATGAATCAACAGAATGAATCTACTAACTGTAACATAAGGTATCTACTAACTGTTTTTCTTAACCGTTCAATTAAGTAAACAGAAATATTACCTCGACTCGAAGTTCGCTGATTTCTTGCTGTTGATCCTGGATTATCTCGAGAATGGAGTCAAGTTTATTTGTCATCGCGTAGATGTCGTCAGTAAAGTTCCACTTCTGAGTAACGTCAGATACTACGAGAACCGGGGAAGGTTCTTTTTTTACATTCAGTTGGCTATCAGCCACGTCCTCCTTTCCTTGTTCCTGCATCGCATGGATGGCGTCTTTTATCAAACCTACAAATTAAACTCGTACATATTTTAATATCTCAGAAATTTATATTCTTTTTAAAATACCGTTCAATAAGGAGTATCATAAGTATATTTTATTTTCGTACATCTATATAAAAAAACAAAGATAACTTACACATGGGAATTTGAGACCAATCTTCAGTGGTTGTCGCAATTGGTTCAACTTTAACTTCTGATTCACTCTCTTCAGGTTCTGCTAATGATAAAATTTCACGAACTTCTCTTGATGGGCTACTTCCACCACTTGGTGGTGCTTGCTCATCAAGTTTGCTAGTAGCAAGAGGTTGGTCCGATGCATTCAGCGCTTGCACAGTTTGGGCGATGGAAGGACTAGCTGATTCTATGTTTCCAAGCTGTGGACTAGAAGATTTTGAATCCAGAGCATTTTCTTTTTTGGCAGGTGAACTAAAAGCATCGGGTGTCATTAAATTCAAGCCAGCATTGTGATTACTTGCAAGATCAACTGCTTCGGTAAGATTCGCTTCTTCTTCTCCATTTTCTCCTAAAATTACGTCTTGATTTTGAAATAAAACATTGAATTAAAATTTGAATAATGTTACAAATAAAAATTAAAGTAAACTAATATTTTACCTTCATCATCATCATTCACTCCAACAATACCATTATGTGTGACTGTTCCAATATCAGGTAGATCTTCAGAATAATCCAATGAATCGTGAGTTAATGTATCCATTAAACAATTACCACTCATTTGCGTAGGGACCTTAAAGGCAATATGACACTCTTGCAGGGACTTTGGCTGAACGAGATACATCCTTATCACAAGCTGATCTTCGTTTTCGTCGTCACACGGACACAAGTCCTCCAGAGATTCACTGGTAGGCCTCAAACGCCGCTGTCCGGCGTCGACTATCGCAAAGCTCAGTATGGGATATGGCAAAAGGAACTCGGACACTGTGTTTATACACGCCACTGCTTCATCGCTGTCCTTTGTAATACTTAATATGTACAAAACTTTGTTATAAATATCAGAGAGAAGCAGATAACCTGCTGCAAGGTCAAGCCTGGCCTTTAACACTGGCATCTTTTGAGTAGAGGGATTTGGTGCAAATTTGATGGTTTGCAAACAAGTCCATAATTCGCAGGACCAAACTTTTAGTTCTGAATTGTTATCACAGCCAGTTACGGCAAACCTCCAAAATTGTGCACTATAACATTACAAAAATATCATTTAGTAAGCAAAAATTAGATATCATTTGAACTTTTTATATACATAAATACATACTCTGGATGATAGTTTTTATGATCGTCAAGGAAAAATAGAGAAGATATAGGACGCCCGTCATGTGGCCTCCACTGATGTAAACACCTAGGTGGTTGCTGTCCACATGATGCACCGTGTAAGTAAACTTGGAAAAACTTAACTTCACCATCTGAACTAGCTGTAGCAAGAGCTGTACCGTCAGGGCTGAATGTTGCTTCTACAATAGTTCCTGAATGCTGATAGATTTCAAGCATTACACTGTTTTCTTTTATTTCAGGATCTGTTGCCTGTAAATTTGAATTCAGTATTTTAAAATTTATTCTACTACAGTTTCAATAAATTTTGTGATTTCAAATCTAATATTTAAGTTTACCTTAATAGGTGTATTAAATATACGAGAGGCAGCAGCTATCGACCATAACTCAGCCTTTGAACCACGAGTTAATACAAGCAGTTTTGAAACTTCTTCACCGTCGGTTGCTTCTTCTTCTGGGATATATGGACACCATATAACTCTATGGCTCATTGGCGCAGGATCATCTGCATCGACTTGCAAAACTCGAGTACATAATAATTCTGAACTTGTTGCTTCAATTGAATACACAAACAGACTTCCAGTATAATCGACACAAGCCAGAATAGGATTTGAAACATGTGCAAAAGCTAGATCCTGAATAAGTCCTTTCATTCCCCTAATGAGGGTTCTTTGTTCTAATTCTTTATTTACAACACGAACTACGCCATTTCCATTTCCAGCTATACAAGATACATAAAATTGTAGATTTATTCATTTAACACAAGATTAGTTTGCATCAAACATTTTCTATTACAAATGTATATAAATATTTATATACTGTTATATTCTATTTATAAAATTTGAAAATATTTACCTTTAATACCATACGCAAGGTATTTGCCAGACATATGAACAGCCAACAATTGCCCAACATAATATCGATGCTCCCAAGTGAAGTCAACAATGTTTTTCAACTTCACCTTGGAACTTCCATGATTGTGACCTCCCGCTGAAGGTATTATGTTAACATTGGTGTTAACAATTTCCACAGTTTGCTTATCCTCGCGTCCAGTGAACTCCCTAAATCCACAAATACAAATTCAAATTCGCCGTTAATCATCCACTCAAATCCCACCAAAAGAACAAAAAAAATCTCAAAAGAACAACACCCTGCCTATAATCAGCCCAATCAAACCTCTCCTCGAACAAAGCCCGACAAAAACCCCCGCCTCGGCATTCGTAAACAAAGGAAAATTCGCGGAACCCGACCCGTCAAAACTCACTCTCCAGCAACAAAGCTCATCACCTCTCTCTCACCCGCCTCCCAGCAAATATTCACCAAACACATCCGCAAGAAAAAAAATATCTCAACTTACACAGTCTGGACGTACTGCCGGATGTTATTATCTTCCCCGCTGCTCTTGATCATGACGCCGGCGTTCTCCTCGCGATCTAGAACATAATCGGAATCCTTAGTCTGCTGCGACCCGGGCGTAATCCTCCTAGGCCAGGCCTCGAACGACAGCGCGCCGAGAGAAGTGGAAATTGTTAACGACATAACCTAACTCCGGCTCTCCAGGCTATATGTCTCGACGCGCGCGCTTTCGTGAAGAGCCTTGGAATATATGAAGGGAAAAAGAGGCAGAGTAATATACGTTACCTCGTGCATATATGCGCCCAGCCCCGTCCTCGACTTCTCGTCGTTGGCGAATTCCTCGAAACGTATCTCTCGTTCCCTCTCGGCTGCACTTGTGTGTATATATATGCGTGTGGGTATATTGCCTCTTGCGGCCCGGCTGATTTTTCGGCTTGCTATAGAGTTTTTATCGCTGCATTATATCGCCCCGCCGCTATATGCGTGTCTGCATATGCGCGCGCGCACCACACAAGGAAGAGTAGAGGAGAGCTAATAAACGTGCGAAAAGGGACGTGGAGAGATGCAAGCTTGGCTGTGTGAGTATATGTTGGTGTATTAGGCGGCGCGGAGAGGTTAGGTTAGGTTAGGTTCCGCACACCCGGATTGTCACCGAGAGATGACGACGCGATCGAGGTGGGAGCGCGGAGATCTAAGAGGTTTTTACCTGCTGGGTTGGAGATGGGGATTTGAATGTGCTGAGGGGTGTAGGTGGTTCAGGTAGGTATGTTAAGAAGGGTTTAAGAGATTCGGTGAAAGTACTGTGAATATACATTGAATTTAGTTTGTATGGTTGGCTTAATTAAAGAGTGGAAAAATTATTGGAGAACTTTTGTATTCGTTTATATTTCTTGTAGTTGCGAGATTTATAAATACTTGCATAAAGATTAATGTATATTATCACTATATGGAATAATTTTATAGATCCATTATTATAATATCACTTAATTATTTTAATAATTAAACTTTTTAAACATTATTATATCGTAACTGCGTTGATTGTTATTAAATATTAGGTCTGTTCTACAGCCTAGAATTTTTCTAATATTCTCTACATTTATTATTTTAAAAACTTATTTGAGAAAGAAAATAATTTCTATTTGATATTATTATGTTGGAAATTATCAAATAATCATATTTTGATTAAGAACAATGATTTTATTATTGTTAATAATTTAATCATTATATTATCATTAATATCTAAAGGTAATACTTCACACATCTAGAAATTAAAATTTTTATTCAAATACTAAAATTTACAAATGTAACACAGATACCTACTTACTTTTATTTATAGTTATTTATCCCTATATATAAGTATATTATCTGTGGCTTCCGAAATCAACTTTTATTTATCAATATTTAACTTGTTTTTTCCAATATTGACTATATGCATTGCAATAATCAAAAATGTGTTTCAATTTCATCAAAACCGTTAATTTCACGATATTACGAAAAATAGATTTATCTAATTATATATATTGTGAAACCACAGATTAATGCAACAAATACACCGGAATGAATTTTAGACAATTAATTAATACTTTTCAATTTTCTTTAATTTAAAATGTAGTGTTATTATTTATAAGAAATGAACCATAAAAGGAGAATATAAGACCCTACTAATCCAATTTACAATAGTAAGCTTTTAGTACCACTCGTATCCCATATAACACATAATAGTACGATAACGTTTTGGAAACATTTTTAAAACGTCGAAAATGTCCGCTGACCTTTTTTCGACGTTTTTTTAGGAATATTGTTCTAGTTTACAGCAAAAGAAAAGAATAGTATTTAATGTAATAAATTATGCCGTAATGAATTAATTAAGTGTTGAATTTCAAGGATGTTTTCAGCGATGTCGAGTGCACCATTAAATATTAAACGTCAGTTTCTGAAAAATTAAAAATAAAATACTCAGCGACACAAACTATCCAGTTTCTTTACTGAAAAATGTGCCGATATTTCTGACGATTTTTAAGTAAGTTCACCTTCAAGCTAATTTAACAATAAGGCTTCACATATCGTCAATAAATACATTGAATTAACGTAAAGAATCGGTATGTAACTAAATAAAACTTTTATTTTCGCTTACATCGCTGAGGTCTGTCTAGATCCTATTTCCATCATGTCTTGGAAAATAATTTTTCACGGCAATCATCGTAAGAGGATCACTCATGGATCGATTACGGTAATAAGCAAAAATGTATAAACAGAAATTTTATTAAGTCAATTAAAGATTTGTTAAGTTAATTGAATGTATTTTTTTATGTTTAAATTCCTTGCATATGGAGTTCAAAAACGTTTTAAATGTCGGCAAATTTGTCTTTTTACACAGCTTTTCATTTTTAAGTATACATAAATAAGTTTAAATTAAGTATACATAAAGCGAACCATAGCGTCAGCAGTTAATCAATTACTCGAAAAAAACAAAAAATAATATGAAATATTATTATATTTAGCGATTTCAAAAGGCGTACATTAACCATAGAGAATTGAAAAAAAACGAAAAAATTTTGCTCTCAAGACAAATATTTTGATTTAGATAATAAGAGAAATTTATTGTCAATACATTTTTTTAAATTTATACTCCATAAATCGTTATCTAGATTGTGATTAAGTAACTTGATATTAATTTTATTGACGTATGATTATCAATAAACTTAGAATTTGTAGTATAGCATTATAACGAATCTTGTTTTGGTAGACAAAATTATTGATGACTCGGAATGATTTTAGAAAATTGTTCTTTATAACTTTTGTCATATTTCTTCAATTTCGCCTCAAATTATCTAAATTACTAAAAAATTGAAGGAAGTGAATTAATATATCAATTACGTTTTGCAATGACTGAAGTCAATTTTTTTAATGTGTTTGCGAAAAATTTACTAAGGTCGATGCTAGTATAGTTTCTTTTTCTTGTAAATAATCCCTAATAGAAAATTGACCAGATTCTGGGCAGGATTTCTGGTCAACAAATGTTAAAATGACACTTATCTAAAAATTATGGAAATGCTTTGAACAGAATTTCTAAATAAGTATCATTTTAACGTTTAATGACCAGAAATTCTGCCCAGAATATAGTCAATTTTCTGCAAGGGAACTAATAGTTTTTTAATTTTATCAATTTTTTATTTTTAACTTTCTTAAAAAATTATAACAAAACGACTTAAGTCTAATGTATTTAAGTTATTTAATTTATCCATTCTACTTTTTTTATGCTGATTAAACAATTCGATATGGGAACATTAAAAGTCTATTTTTTTATATTTATTTGTATGTACTTAAATTCATACTTTTTTTATTTTATATTATTAAGGATGATTTGAATTTTAAAAAGTCATCTTTGAGTCATAAAATTACCATAATTTGCAATTCTAACAATAAACAACAAAACGCCAAAGTCTTATCATAGCGGGAACAATAAGAACTCATAGTTCTTTTACTCAAATAAAAAGAAAATGAGGGTTGTAAATTTTAAAACCAGCTTAAAATTAAATGGTTTAGGGCAAGGAAATCGTAATAAATCAAAAAGTTAAAACTTTAAAAGTTTAATTTTTTATTGGGATTCGACAAAGGTAATTTACATTTTCTGACATCCAATTTGAATTGCTAATCAGAAACAACGTACGTTTTTAGCCGTCGAAAAAAATACAGTGAATAATATAATAACAATGATACATAATAATTATAGTAATTTTACATTTATCGCTATTTATATTTTTTATGTATATCTCTACAATAAATTTACATTTTATGCTTTTTAATGTAAATTTACACTATAAACAGGATTTTCATTGTACCAGTATATGTACGTTTCTAAACTTTGAAAAATGGCAGTTATGCACAATTTAACGTATTTGCAGATTCAAAATAAAGTGGCAGTAAATTTAGCTATGAAATTTTTAATTTTCTCAATTTCTCTTCATAAGTAAAATACGTTACTAAAATACGTCACTTTTACGCCTATACATTTAAAGCATCATGTTTTTTCATTAACTAATGTAATTAGTATGTAAGCATAACTATGTCATTGCATTATTTCACCGAAATTTTCATTTTTGATAATAGTTTTTAAATATGAAAATATGTCAATTGTAATAAAATAAAAATTTATATGCTTCATATCAAAAGCACCGCTAAAGTAACATTTTGTATGAGTTTTTTTATTTAAAATCCACAATTGTTTGAAATTTGCTTGAATTACTTGAAAATATTTATTAAATTTCATGATAATGTTGCTTTCTGGCCTCTTTCAGAGCCATCATATAGAAAAGCACTTTGAGTAACTACATCAATTTTAATAAAACAAAAAATATTAACAAAAGAACTTGTTTCATCATCTAAGTTTGAAGAAAGTTCGCGAGGCAACTCAGAAGCTTTGCTCGATGCACTTCAATATTTATTTTTTTAGAGCAAAAAATGAGGTTTAATTTATCATTTGTATCACTTACTACTTTCGACGCAAAATTGTATGTTTATATATATGTGCGTTATATAATCGCATATATAACTTTTTCGATAAATTTTTTTTTCATATCTATCAAAGATGTATCTTTGATTAAGCGTAGCAGTTTAGTTATCCTATAATTTTTCTTTTAATTTTTTTTTTCAAACGCTAATTTGTAAATCACTATAAGTTTAATTAATTATTTTATCGTTTTAAAATTTATCTTTTAAGAAAAAATTTTATATTTATCATTTTATTATTCTATGTTTACCAATATAGATTTTAGATTTATTATAAACAATAATATTTAATATATTTTGATTTTTAAGTAATTACATCGGAGCTAAGACTGCACAATCGTCTCATTGGTTATATGAAATGGTCCCGGCCGGATACAATTATAATTTGAAGCTGTATTATGAATTATTAAAGTATTTGAATGTATAACATTAAATGAAAATCTATTTTAAGCAACCATATTCATAGTTAAATACGGTTTTCACTAAATATCGCTGAGATCATATAGAATAAGTTGTTATTGATCAGTTTATAAAAAATAAAGAGACATTTTCAATTCGATTCAAATTTTTAAAAATACTTTTTATACATTTTTAACTACAGATTTTTTGAGTGCCCAGAAACAAATCGTATAATCTTGTTTTTACTACTTTGTTATACTTTATGATATTTAATTATTTTTATTTATAATTTATCATATTTAGAAATGAATAATTTAATTACATGCTAATTACGTAGTTTTTCCTGTACTATTAAACGGACGGAAAATTTTTTATCTTATTGTGGTCCATACTGGTGTTCATTTTACATTTAAAGCTTTAGAGCTTCGATTAAAACATTATTATAGTGGATTCTGTTTCAGAGCACCCTTTGTATACAATTAATAAAACTTATCAGTTTTAATGAATCTGATCTAATTTGTTGAATACCTAGAGGAATACCATTGTTATTAAAAAAAAAACTGGAACGGCAAAAATTTTTTTAAAAATTATATTATATATTTCAATGATAATAATAAGAAAATATTATATACAAATAAATAAAATGCATTTGACATATTAAATAAATAAAGCGCTTGCGATTATTTTTAAAATACATCAACATAAAGTACAAAAATCATTAAAGTCGAAACGTAAAAGTAAAAGAAAATAATTTTATACCGTTGATATGCTTAAATAGTATTGCTCCAACAACTAGAATAAATACAAAATAAAGTTAAAATAAATTTAACAGCAGGGATAATTTTTTTTTGTAACAAATCTTAAAATTAACGTAGAACGATGTTTAATACTTTTCAAAAAACGACAGCTATTAAAAATAAAAAAGACCCAAAAGTTAAATATTTTTGATCTTCAATTAATTTGATTTTCAATAATGTTAAAAAAGAGAGTTTTTTAAAAGACTAGAGTTGTCATTTTTACCGCAACAGTAAATTGAAGCCTATAATATTTCTTTATCAAAATAAAATAAAAGGCTAGTTAAGCTTTATTTATCCTCAGATGTAAATATCTTTGATAATTGCATTAAAAATAGTTGTATTACGATTTACTTGTGCAGCATTTATGCGTTACATATTTAAATACGCAAGTGGATGTATTTGCAACTTTTATGACTTTATATGAAAATAGTTTTGTTGCAGACCCAGGAAAAAATTATACATAAAAATTAAACATAAAATTTAATCAATTTTATAGACACTATGTACGTGTATTTTATCTATATATAATCGTTTAATCATATAGATAACACTACATAATTTATACGTTCCATAGATAGTTCATAAGAATTTACAAAAATTTTCAAGTATCCATAAACCTATCGCGAACTTATATCTTCTCTCTAATACTGTTATAATATATTCATAACTTGTGCCTAATATTTTAGAAAATATAATCGTATATTCATAGTTTTCCAGAAGTAATTATGTATAAAATTTTTCCCAGGTAAAAGATCATAGGTAGGCAATGCGTTCATAATCGATAAACTTCGTTTTTATACACACAATGTGATGAATTAATAAATAACAACCGTGAGATAATTACACGAATAAAAAAAATTCATAAACATCCTATAATGTTCTATATGCTTATAAAACACAAAATATCAATGAACGACATGACGGCTAAATTCGACTAAAACTTCAACGCTTCATTTATAATCTATATATCGCGATGCGAACATGTATACTTTATTCTTTTTCACTAAGTACGTAATTTTTTCATATAATATATAGTTAAAAGGTTAATAAGCGTTCTATTTTGTCGATCGCACAACGAGAGCTTTTATAACTTAACGCTGGCTTCGTATGCGACGACAATCATTTATAATTATATTATTCATATAGTTTTGAAAATACTGTACACGAAGACATATCTACAACAAGTTGACGATCTAACAGAGTAGTTTCGCATTTTTAGTTTAATAAATAATTAATCTTCTATAGTTATCGTGCCTGCGTAATTCCGCAAGACCGTCAACGATTGCACTTAATTTTTTTTTACATACATAATTGTAATACGCTTTATTAGCAGAAAAAAGTTATAATTCCTGGCTTACTTTTTTGTCCTTATAGTGGAAAAATGTTTTTCTTCAATCGAGTCGCTAAAAATTCGCTTATACATTAGTACATGTACGATTGCGTAATATCTCGACGATAAATGACAAAAGAGGCGAACGAGAATTAATTCTAATTGTCCGCTTTGCGTTTATTCGACGAGTCGCGCACTGAAGGAAATGAAATGTACGGTGACGCAGTTTCAACTGTTTTACAAGACTAGACGGAGGCAGGAAGTAATTTAATTCTTCCATCTGCTGTTGCTGCGGTGTGTATGTGTATGCGTTTTCTTTTATGCGTAGATGTTGTACGTATATTAGTTATCTATTTCTGTTAACGGCGTTCACCTTCGGAGGAACCGGAAGAAGCCCTTTCTTTTTTCGGGCGGTGGAGCCATCAGCATCGGCACTTGATTTTTGTGGGTAATGTTAATCTGAAATAAAAAATAGAAAATTTAATATTGCATTAAAAAATGGGTTTTTGAAACGTACAGACTTAGGCTCATTTAATATGAATAATGTATAAATACTGTTAGCAAATAACACTTTGAAATACTAAATTTACTGTAAATATATTTAAATTAGCATTGACAGAGTAAAATATGACACTGATGACAATAAAATTTATCAAGTTTTAACTATTATAATTTATAAATAAATCGTATATTATTTTTCGTAAAACTTTCATAAAAGTGAAAGTAAGCAGAAAAAATTGAATAAATAAAAGTAATCATTACAGTGCATGGCCCTTGCATCCAAGGTTCTCCGTCGATCTGCATAGGAAATCTTTTGCTAGTGGTGATCTGGACACTGCTGCACTGGGCCAATCGCCTGCCTGAGGCACGAAGTCCTGTTTTTACTTGACCCATGTGTAAACAATTCTCCAAACCGATAACCTCTATGAGGTTGTCCCCGATATCTGTAAGACAAATTGTGTAATTGAAGTGATCATGACATCATTTGTGTCTCTTAAGGCTAAATTCCTATCTTATGATTCGAGAATTACTTTTTAGTGATAGAAAAACTAGTAAAATAATCTGTTTAATTACTAGTTGATTCTTAAATTACAATAAATTATTGTAAACAAAAACTTGTTGGCGTAACATGAATTATTTTTGATCATTTGTTTGAACAAATTAAATCCGATTACAAAGGTCTGATAAATTCTGTATCAATACTTGCAAAGACTAACGAAATAAAATTTTTACTTTAACAAAACAGAGTATATTACAAAATATTAATTACCCTGTATCGCTACGGTAAGATCAACGGAATTGAAGCTGCTGGTGCTGAGCTCCTTGTCGGGCCGCTTTTTCCGCTTTCCGAGCCGATGCCGCGTGTGGTGCTCGCCCCAGAGGTTCGAGCCACCATGGGTAAAGGGAATGTTGAGCAAGGCTACCCCCTGGAGAGACGGTCCGTGCGCCAAATCCAGAGGTACGCCATCACACTGTAATACATTAAATTTTTCTCTGTATAACATTTTTCCTACAAAAGAAAATAAAAACGATAAATACTAACGATAATTTCGAGGTCTTCGTGAAGATTCTTGCAGCTGGCGGCGAACTGCTCGGTCGTGGCGTACTCGAAGTACCAGAGCTTGTTCTTCATCCGGCTGTTGAATTTTTCCGGGTTCTTCTCGCGCTCGAGATGGAACTTGACGCAGATCGCCGCGTCCACGCCCACCGAAAAGTAATTATTGATTATGTTGTAGGGTATGGAGTCCTGGTTCGGCTTCTTCTCTTCGGACTGGTCCGTCACCTCGATCTGCCATCGGTCCATCATCACCGGTGTTGATTTCTCGATTTTCTGTAAATTTTTGTGATGAGAGCGTGAATTTTGGTAATTTAACTTTTTAAAAGGTATGCGTTTTGTTTCATTTATAGGAATATTTATTGATTTTTTTTTAGTAATAATAAGTTATTATTATGATGATTATTGGATTAATTTAATTAACACTTTCTCGCCGGCATAGCCCATATATGACCCATGAATTTCCATTGCAGAAGCCGTTATGGCTCATATATAAGCAATGAAATTGTACAATCACAAATTCATGTAACTTAAATTAAACGAATTTTTATAGCATAAACGATTTCAGGCAGTCGTGGCCCATATAATTTGTTATATATTCAAAAATTTGTTATAGATTTCCCGGCGTGAAAGTGTTAATATATTCAAACTACATCATATTCCATTGCCACGATGATTCTTTAAAATTGTTTTCAAATTAAATTTTTGAAGCATCGCTTTAAGTATTTTTTTTTTTAATTTCACTGGTTACTTGATGAATCTGAATAATAAAAGCAACGATGAAGAAGGCAAGAAATTATCTTATAACGATTTGAATAAAACTTGATCTTGATACTTTGAAACAACTATTAATAACTAAAACTAATATGATAAATATAGTAAAGATACAAATATAAATTATTTCATAGAGATAGAATTTGGCTACATCTGAGCCCTATATTATTACCTTAAGAACTTTGTGAATGGATTCGCCCTCGTAGCCGCCACCCCAGCGCAAACATCTGGCCAGATCGTTTCCTGTACCAAGAGGTATAACCGCGACCGCCGGCTGGTGCTCAAATTGGACTCGATCTGCAAAGTTTTATTAATGAATAATAATATTCAATCAAAGCATACGCAAACTCTTTTTTTATTTTACGTTTTTATTATTATATACTAATACAGCTTTCCAAATCTGTGTAGATGCTTATCAATTAGCGTCTGCGGGCAAGGTTGGCTCATGGCCAGCCGTGTTTGCCAAATTCTTTTGAAATTTTGTCATCAGCGAAAAAGTATATGGAAATAATTGATATAGAATTCGTGTATTTTAAAACGTTTTTAAGTGCAGAGAGTGCAATCATACTCAAAAATTTTGACTTAAAATAATACGCTTGACAATAGTATATTACACACTTAGAGAAGAAAAATAAGGAATGCCTGAGATTGCATTTAAATTGTCATCTGAAAGGGACAAAATAGCGCTAGGCAAAGATAAAAAATCGCACTAAACCGGCTGCTGAATATAAAAAAAAATTGCAAACTAACTTAATAAACCTACCCATAGTCTCCAATACCCAGCCGACGGTGCCGTCTCCACCGCAGCAGATGACCTTGAAGTTCTCCACATCCTTAAACATCTGCAATCCCTGCATGGGGCCGCCAATCGCCAGATTGTGAACCTGCCGTGGGTTCAGTATGTACTGGAACTTGCGGAGCATCCGCTCGCCCTGGCGGCCGCCCGATTTCGGATTGATGAAGACGAGCAGGGGCGTCGTGTTGCTCAGCGGCGTGATTTGGAAGGACATGGCGGGCTGCTGGCTGGACGAGCCGGTCGACAGGTAGCCACCCTTGGGACAAGCCGAGGCAAATATTTGAGCTGGATTTCGTGGAGGTGGAGTGGCGAGTTGTTATGTGAAAGTTTGTGCGAGAGTGGTCTGAGGTTGCTATGATTGCGAGGACGTGTGGGCGGTTGTTGGAAATACTGACTGTCTTTGATTGTGAATATTGTGTATGGTTTTTTTATGGGAGAATTTCAAAGTTATTGATCCATAAAAATCTATAAAATTTATCCTTCTATCAAACTTTAGTTGAAAATAAATCATCTTATTTTATCCTGAACGCAAGATCTTTAATAATTATCTAAAATGTTTTATATATAATTAAACAGCTTCTCAATTCAAGTGAAAATTTTATTCTAATAACAAAAACAAGATGATTACTCCTTTTCCAAGCGTTCATTATCGCTACGACCAAATTTCCAAAAAGCAATTATTTTTAGATACTTACAGAACTGACGGACGATGAGTCCTGGCCGTGCTTGCTGCCCCTCTTGCTGTCCCTGGAGAGCGAGCGCTGTCGATCCAACACGACCGGGCAGATAGCCGTGGGCGGCAGTATGTGGACCGCGTGCTCACCTAGGGTGCACTCGACGCGCACTTGCGACACGCACTTATTGTGCAGCTGCGGATGGGATGAGTTTATTATCAATCCGGTATCGTTTATGCGAATTTTATCGTATAAAAATTTCACTACTTTAATAGACATTAGTCGTTAATTAAAAAAAAGCAACAAATTTTCGTTAAACTAACTGATATTGTTGTTTTAGAATTCAGCGCATACTCATCCGTAATTAATCAAAAGTAGAGCTACCACGATTATCCAAATACAAAGTACAAACGTTCATCACAACGAAAGCCGTTATAATTGTACTTTCAGAAACAAGCTCGCGCTAAACGAGTTTACCCAAGCACATCACTGCTGCGTATATACACCGATAATTGCGCAAGGGTGCTTCATAGATATATGCCCTCCTGATGTTTACATTGCAAGGCTCGCGTTATATTCCAGCCGCTGTACGCGCCGCGCGTTATACCTGCCCAGCGCGCGCTTATGCAAAGTTAGCCCGGTATAAATTACTAAATTGAATTCGGCACGTTTGTCCATACTAGCAGGCTCCTCGATTACGCTTACTCGGGAAAATGAAATTTCCACGCTATATTAAAGCTTTGTATCGGCGTTAAACATTTGCTAGACCGTCAAGTAGAAACAGACGGGTACGGCAAGACCGAAAGCCGCGAAATTTAAAATGCGGAGGCCCACCGTTAATTGACACCATCTGCAATGGAGGCCGGTAATGCCGTTGTAGCTCTTTATCGTTTTTCTGCACTTGGAGCATTTTCCGTGGCAGTTTCCCTCCACCCAGTGGTGGGCCATTGTCTGGGAGGTCTTCTTGCTCTTGACGTAGGTGGCGATGCAGGAGGCCGGGGCGCGCTGGACGCAGCGCTCGTGGACTGTGTATTTGCAGACTGGAAGTAGATAGACGGATGTGAACGAATTATAAAGCGATAAATTACTAGCGCGCGAATGAGATTGCGGGGATGAGTCGATGGAGCCTTTTGTTTAGAGAGAGATAATTAGGTATACTGCATCGAATGTTTCGTAAATGTATAGTATAAAGTTTTGGAATTCGAATAATATTTCTTTTTGTATTCACGAAAAAGTGGAGAAGTATTTTGTCGGTATGATAAATATTCAGATGGGTATTTTTTATACAAATAAAAACATATTGTATTATATTTTAAAAATAGGAAAACGGAATATTCAATAAAGATAATTGTACTTTCCATATTTATGAAGATTTCGACTGCATATGAATTGAAATATGACAGAGAAAAATTCGAAATTAAAAATTAGCGAGATATTTGCTACTATATGTGAAAATTAATAATTTAAAAAAAAATGGAACTTTTGAAAAGTTCATTTACAAAATACTAAAAATTAAGAAAAGTTAATTATTCTTTTCTAAAGTTTGTACTTATCTATGAATTTCTGATTTGAAAAAATTATATAAAATTTATTAACTCTTAAAAATTATCACACTACTCTTAATTTATATTACTCTTTAGATAAAACTTATATAAAATATCTATTTGGAAAAAAATACTCTCCACCCTCCCCCACGAATAAATGTTTCGAAAGCGAATAATCTAGAGTAAAGATGTGAAAAAAAATTCGATTAACCAAATTCAATAACTCGATGGTCTACTTTAAAAATGCACGAGTAAAGCTAAGTACGGCAAAGCGGAAAACTTTTTTAATAATGAACCGATCTAGACACGACCAGCTTATTACAGCTACAGTACAGACCCCGGTTCTTCGAAATTTATCATCTCACTGAAAGTTCGAACTCTTCAAGCAAACATGCAGTCAAATTTAAAATTATTCTTCCTATTCCATCGACACAACTCACCCACTCCTTCACTCATATCCTAAACGAATCCACAATGTATACTCACAGACGCAGCAAAGTCCCTTCTTGCCGAGGCCGACGAGCATGTTGAGGCAGAGATTGCAGTAGGCTGGCTTGCTGAAGTGCTTGAGCCGCCAGAGGTGGTTGCCGTCCTCCTTGACGTTGGAGTCGAGCCCCAGCAGCACGAGCAGCGGTATCGTCGTCAGACCGCCTCGCTTCCACTCCTCCAGCGACACTGTACCGTCGGCGTCGTAGTCTATCTCGATCATCATTTCCTGTAGGATCTGGAAAGTGGAACGAGATTGATTAGAATTGGTTGGAGGTTCGGTTTTTTCATGACTTTTGGTAGTTGATGCTTGGGTAAAGACTTTTCTGAAGGAGGAGAGAGAATTTTGGACCTTTAACATTTTGAAAATAATGTTTGCTTTTTTTTGATGGAATATGTGTGCCACAGGCCGAATACAGCGGATTGTTTCTGCTCTGAGTCATCGCATAATCGAGCCATTATCAACCCCGCAAAAACAGCACGGTCATCAAAATAAAAATTCCTCCCGCTCCCGATACAACATCCCTCCTTCACAAACCACTCACTTCATAACCCACCAAAAATCCAACCCACCCCAAAACCCACCAAATTAAAAAAAAAAAACAATCTCTCCCTGCCAAAAACCAGCTCACACGACCCGAAAAAAAAGGGCACAAAGCCTAATCGCCGCGAATGAACTCAGCGGGCCTCGCGTATATCGGCGCATCTCCGATCCATCCGTCTTCCTTCGGCCGTGGGGGACGCGGATATAATTAATCGTCGTTAGTCGAGGCTCGTCGGAGAAAGTCGGGGCGTCGGAAGGAGGCCCCTTTTTATGCACGCGCGAGCGCGGCGGTTCGTAGAATCGCGCGGAAAACTCGCGGGTTTTTTTTTTCTACGTCGAGGAAGGAAGGCGCACGTATAAAGCTCGTTGAGTAATCGTCGGCTGCGCTCATTGAATTAGAAGCCGGAGGAAGCGAGGCTGGCGATGCGCTTTCCTTTCCTGTTAGCGAGGAAGCGTTGGGAGTGTTTATGCGTGTTTTGCTTTGCGAGGTTTTTTTTTTGGTTTTGGTAGGATATTTGCCGTATGGTAGTTTAATTTTGTGATTGTTTTGGAATTTTTCCGATTTATTTTTAAGCTTCTTAACAATTTTATATATTGTATTTAAATAAATGCTTCTCAGTATTCTTAAATTTCCTTGAATTTTGTGAAATATTCTAAGATGTTTTTAAAATGTTTTAATATATTCTGCAAATCATATAAAACTATTTAGAAAATTTTCTTGCAATTGAAAAAACGTTCTTCTTATCATTAGAATAACAGTATTAAATTAATTATATTAGATAACATAAATCAGCCGATAAACAAAACATTGAATCTTTCTGAAAACCTCCAACAGGATCAACGAAAACCATCATCTAAGCCCCCTCCAAAAACCCGAAATATTCAATTCTCAATCAAACAACTCCCCATTTTCGCCTCATTCTCGCGCATCCTTCCACTCAATCGATAAAGCCTCTCTCTCCTCCCTCAAAAGGTTTATCCAAAGCGAGTTGTATGTACACAGAGATGAGAGAGAGGGCTCGAATTGGTCCTCCTCCTCTCCACCTCCGCCCGGAAGCCGATTGATTAAAGCAGAAATCCACTCACCGGCTTAAGCTCCGTGACGTCCCATCCAAGGTACTCGGCGACGTTCATCATCTGGTTGACGATGCAATCCATCTCCTGCGGGAGAAAAAACACATTGCCGATGGCCGTTCACGTCACTGCGCCGGGTTAATCAAAGAGAGCGATTCGCGGACGACGAGCGGAGGGAAAAGAGACGCCCACACCTCGGCATGGGTGCTGAGTGCTGATATTCAGCGGAGGCTTATGGGGATGTTTTGATAAGTGCGGCGGTGGTGTGCTGGTGTTGCGAGTGAATTTTTCTTTAAATTTAGCGTGGAAGGTTGATTTTTTTTTAAAGTGTTGTTTTATGTTTGAATATTTAATTGTTTTTTAAAATGGAAGCAGGAAAAATTATTATTTAAAATAGTATTATTTAAAATGTATTTGTCTTTTATACAAACAGTTTTTATGAAGGAAATTTTTTTAAAATTTGTCATCTTTTCAGAACGAAATTCGCGTGCGTATCTCTATGCTCTAAATTCCAGCTTTTTGTGAGCTTTTCTCTAGGAAGGAAACACCGCAAGCTTCTGTGCGTAACAGCAGATTTTTTGTCTCTTTTATTTATCATTAATTCCGCTATGAAAGGAAAAATGAAAAGGTGAAATATGGTTTTGCAATCAACTTCAATTCGATAAATTAGTAAAAATTTGTTCCTTTTCTAAAATATCGACAGAAAGATACTTTTTTACAAACTAACAAAATTTATCGAGTAATTGCATCAGTATAAAGTATTGATAGTAAAACATTGAAATATTACTCGAAAATTCGATTCGACAACTTAAAATATATTCTATGTTTATCTATAACAAATTATAACAATACGATAACAAAAAGCAATTTAAAAATTATTTATGCCATTCTAAAAATTAACACAATGTTATTTTAAATAACTTAACAGCTCCGACAATACGACAAGCAAGAAACATTTCCTTTTAACGAAACAGAACATTAGCATAGAATTTGCTTAATAAGGCCTGCAAAAGTATATCGTACTTCGTTGCATATCTTTCGCTAAATTTTAACTTCTTTTCGCGAGGCGAATACAAAGATCCGAATGTTTAATCTTTTGATTGCGCTGTAATAAGCCCAGTGTTATTCAAATCAGCCCGAACTTTTGTCCAAGTCGTCTATAAAGAGTAGTTACGGATTGTTCGTTACTGTGGCAACGAGAATCCGTTTAATTAAATATGAACTTCGTAGATTTAATTCATATAATAGCAAAGGGGATTATTCTCGAAAGCGAACTTTGAACCTCCGCGTGTGATTCTGAAAATTTATTTAAATTAACGAACACTGCTTCCGTCCTATTTCATCCTCTGCAATCTTCATTAAAAAAAACCTTAACTCAAGCCTCTCTCATCACAAACTTTCCACCTGCAATTCCACTCGCAAATTCACCGCGCACCACCATAACTCCCACTTGAAAAAAGTAAGCCACGGGCGCCTCTTTACCACCGCTCTACCTCCGCGATAAGACCGCGCAAACTTTTATCAGACTTACGTTTGTGTCGAGCACTCCATTGCCGTCGGTGTCATAAAGCCGGAACATAACTGCAAGGAATAAGAGATTAAAGCTCAAGCAGAGACAGCCGAGCGAGCAACAAGTCTCGCATCGCGACGCGCCAACAATGAGCCCACGGTGACAATGAGGCCTTTCTTGGCCGGTTGTTCGGGGAACGATTCTTTTTATTTCGAGACTTTCTTTTTACGGGACGGCTAACGGGAGCGCGATTTTTGGGCGGCTGTCAATGCGTAAATTCGGGCCGAAAGCTCGTGGGGATTGTTTCTGGCTTTTAGCGGGTGGACGTGGTGCCAAGATTAGGTAATTACTGGCGAGCTGTTTTTCAAAGTTTTTTCTTTGTAGGTATTTAGTTTGCTGAACAATTTAATGTAATACTTTAGTTCGGAATGACATATAGAATCTAGCATAGGAAACGTCCGTCTCATCCGACTAAAGCTCGATAACAAAAGCTCAAACTTACATCACGCGCATCGCGGATTCCATAACCGCCCAAAATTAATCTTTTACACCGAAAACAGTTAGCAGTATGCCCTCAACGCCTAAAGCTCCATATACACCAAAGATCGTCCGCGCGCAGACGCTCAGGTTACACGCAGCTCGTGTAAACCAAAAATAAGCCTGCACGTGCCCTCTTTGAAGTATATTAAGGAGGGCGCGCGGCTGGCTAAAGCAGCGGAAGGGTTCGTCGAACTTACACTCCAATTTGTCTTCGGGTCTGCCGGCCTCGAGCAGCGACAGATAACAAACGATGTCCTTCAGGCTGACTTTAACCGAGTGGACGTCTATCGTGCTCGGCTTCCTCGCGTTGTGCCTCATCTCTGCAAGCAGAATAACAAGAGGGCGTCTTTTAATCAACGTCTGGCTGTGACGAGCTGTTTAAGGGCTGCGCTTGCATTCTAAGATAGGTTTTTTTGCTTAGAGTTTGCTTGCGTTTGGGAGGAGGGCTGAGGATGGCTTTGTTTCGCGAGTGGAAGATGAGGCAGGATGCGGAGTTTGGTTAGGCTTTTTAATTGGTGTGATAAATTTCGGTTGGCTTTGATAAGTGTAGTAAGAGGTGGAGATTGCTGGGAGGACGCTGAAAAATAGTAATTAGTCGGGCGCCGAAATGTGAAAGATAATTTTTCAAATGCTTTAATTTTAATGCATTTCCATACATCTACATAATAATGAAGTAATTAACTTTTTCCGTTGCCTCTCTATAATTACTTTTTCTCTACCACTTTAATTACATAACTCCAAAAATCAAAACCCAGCGTACCAACGAATAAAAAAAAACACTACAATCAACCATCCTCCCAACCACACTAAAAATTTTCATAACACTACATTCAAGACACTCCATCCGCTTATCTCTTTCCATCCTCAAACAAAAACTCTGCTCTTCTTTCCTCCCTCCCCGTCTCGCCTCCCATTTTCATCCATTCACGTGAGCTGAGCTCGGTCGTGGACCGCTGCCACATGAGCCGCGCTCGAAAATAGATCCGCCGTCTCGCCTCTTAATTATATATACAAACAAAAAGTCTCGCGCCCGCGCAAAGATATAAGCGTAGTTATCATCTGTATTGTCTTCCTCGTGCGCTTACCGATTGTTTGCCTGCTTGTTTTTATTTGTCAAAGAGCAGTTCAGGCGCGTGATTCATTGATTGGTCACAATATACGAAAAGAAGCGTGATTGGGATGTATTTAGGATGACGAAAAAAGTCTAGGATATAGCGGAGTTTTTAATTATATAAAGCTGCGGAGCGAGCAGATACGGCGAGGGATTTTATTTATCGGGTTTATTAATACTAGAGCGTTATTTTTAGGGATCGTATTTTTCATAACTTATACGAGACGTCTTAACGAGGCGTTTGCTATTGAACCAGATTCAAGTCGGCTAGTAAATCAGCCCCGGAGCAGGAAGCGCTCTTCCACTAGATTTATGCGATTTGATAAAAGCTTCGCGACACCGCCTCTCACAATCTACCCGCGCTGAAAAATCATCCAGAAATAAAACCGTCCGAAATCTTCCACCGCTTCCTCAAACGCACCGAAAACCGCCCAGCCTATCACCAAACATCCTCGGAAAAAAAAGTGAGCTCCTCCGACAGCGTCTGACGAGCAAAGAAAAATAATAAGCGGTTTAACGATCCGGCAGAAGCGCTAAAATTAATGCGCGTATTTCTGGCGCGCATCCGCGCGAAAAGCCGCCTTTTATAAATAAGCTCGCGCGCAACTAAAGCAAAATGCACACTGACCGGCCAGGAAGAGAATCCGCTCGAGGATCGGCGCGAAGACAATGAAGTCCTTGTCCTCCAGTCGCCGGTTGATCAGCCGTAGCTCGCGCATTTTGAAGAGAGGATAATGAGTACGCGCGCACTTACATAAGGTTTTGCTCAGAGAGCGAGATATAGAGCGCGCACTCGCGACCTTCCCGCGGCGACGGCGAAGCTGGCACTGCGAGCGAGCCGCGAGGTATAGTCGCGACTGTCGCGCGAGCTTGCTGTGGATGTGTGGCGGGAGGTGTATGTGTGGAGCGAGGTGGAGGGAGAGTTGGAAATTTATTGTTTGTTTTTATTATTATTTTTTTGGGGTGAGATAGAGAGAAAAAGAAATTTTGGTGGTAATGTTTTTGATTAGTTAGTGTTTAGACATTTTTTCTCGGTGATATAGCGAGTGCGGGTGTTGCATAGCTGTCGCGAAAGGATCGACAAGCATATAGGTATAACTAGCCCCGAGCTAATTATATCATCGAGGGAAGAGTGCAGCTCGTTCGCTCGATTACGACTGGACGAAAGCGGCTTTTAATTTGTTTAATTAAAGCCCATACCGCGGGGAAAGTTTTTCAGCGAAGGCGGAATGCCAAAAAGGAAGGATCTAGAGCGAGTTTACCCAGTATTGCATAATCGGCGCGATAATGCGCTGCCTTTTCAAAATAGAGCGCGCTTTATTACCGCGTTTGCGAGCATAACGGCTATTATGTGCGTATATTCGCGTCGGGCTATACCGGCGATTTGCTATTCGCGGAGCTAGGTTCAATATCCGGCCCGAATCTGTTTTCTATGAGGGCGCTTATCGCGTAATGCGATTTTAAGCCTCGTGGAAAACGAGTTTGCGGGCAAATTTTGAAGGCAGTCGATGCGCTGGTTGATGTAGGCGCGTTAAGGACTTTGATGGTGGGATGTGATACAATGCATGAATGTGTTATGATAATAAGTGGTGTGGTTTCTTTTTGGGAAAGTTGTTTGGATTTTAAAAGTACGATTAAAAAGTTGGACGCAATTTCGTTATTACGAATTGTAGGTAGAATGAGGATATTTGAGTTTCCTGGGCGAGGAAGGGAAAACAATGTCTATTGCGGTTTCACGCAAATTATTCCGGATGTTTTATGAGTACGCTCTTGTTTTTCCTCTTTAGGAAGATATTAAATCGTACTTTGAGAAAAAATATTTTTGTTGTATTTATAGAATAGTTTGTCTATGTATCTCGACAAAGAGTTAATTATTTTGATATTACAATAATTGATGTAACTGTGGAACTATTTACCTGACCGAGATACTATCAGGATATTCTGTTAATGCGACCCTGATATAATTAGTAATTAATTATAACAATAATACAATTAATAATCAATAGAATCTTCTGCTAAATCTATGAAATATTTACTCGAAATTTATTGACAGAACTTCCAATTTAATTTTTATTGTTTATTTAAACAAATTTGTTTCCGTCAATGCACTGTTAGTTACATGAAAAAAAAAAAATAAAATTAATTTGTTTTACCGACTTTCAAAGAAACATAGCATTATCGCTGTACTTACATTTAAGATAAAATAGAAATGTTACGCATTGTTTAATAGTATAATTATAATATAAATTTCACTATCCAATTTCAATTTATTTTAATAAATTTTGAAAAATTATACGTTACATACATCGTTTGGCAGCATCTTCGCACCGCTTTGCTCATAATTCAACAGTTCAAAGAAACAATTTCTCGTTCTCAAAAATTATAATTAGTACACCAAAAGTTTCACTTCTCACTTCTCTCCACAAAAAAAACACAAACAGTTGCTTCGCACTGTCCAACTGTATCCCAGTTTTTCAAAAACTCCCACCTTGCTCCAACAACCGAAAAAACACCTCACCAACCAAATAACCGTCTCTGCCAACCTCAACACCGCTCACCAAACTCCTCACTAATCCACCCCACCAAAACTCCCACCACACTCCTATCCCCTCAAAAAACCCTCACCACCAAAAACTGCACTTAACGCAAAGCCAGCCCAGCGCACGAACGCGGAGGTCGGAAACACTTGTTGCTGGCCGTACGGCCACGTAGCTGCTACTGAGCTCGCGCGCCGGCTACCTCGTCTGGATATATAAGCGAGCGACGCGCAATGCACATACTTGCGTATATATATATACACGGACGTATACGCGGGGGGCCGTTGCGTCACGCACATATCCGCGTATAGTCAACGGCTGAACTATACTTACACGTAAGCGCGCGAGCGTCCGTCTATTTTAGTGAGGGGCCGGACAGACACGTGCGCGTCGCGGCGGCGGCTATGACAGTGCCGCAATGACGATTATAATGCCGAGGAGGTGGTTTAAGAGGAATGACGTGTGGCGGGATTCGTTGAGCTGCGGCTGATGGTTGGGTGAGTGCGCTAAGCGTGAATATGGTTTTGGTATTTTTGGATTATTGTATTGACTTTAGGAAAGTGTTAAGTAAAGGTGTCAGGTTGGTAATGTTTTTGATAGTGTCTTTTTATGGATGTTATTTGGTACGTTGAAGAGAATGTAAGATTGAAGTGTAAATATTTCAATTCTTTTTTTAATAGTGTGTGAAATATATAAAAAAGAATATAATTTTGTACGTGCAAGTTGCAATAAAAAATTCTGTCTTTTTGTGTACTATTTTCTTTTTATAAAAGTCAAAAAGTAATAATTTTAACTGAGGAAAATGAAATTATACACAATATGCATAGCCAACAACAAACCACCTCTACACCCTCAGCATCACCCCTAACTAATCCCAATCTCGCTCAACCGATCGCCTAAAATAGCGTCCTTCAAAATTAACCCACCGAGCATAATCATAATACAAACAATCCCGCATAATGCGCCAACAAAAATAGCAACAGACCGTCTCGCGCAACCGAGTGAACGCACTCTTCGCGCGTGCGCCTGCATGCGCACATACACAATGCATTTACGTCTATTAACTCGTGCACTCGGTTATTTTCGATCTTGTATGTATACTTTCCCCGCTAGCGATGATATCAGAAACGTTTTTTACGCAAGATTTTCCCCAAAATACAGACGCACGAAAGCAGCCCGCTCTTATCTTCGATCTCAGCTAAATTTAAAAAAGGCGTAATAATGGTTATACCTCAGCCGCTCGTCATTATGAAAATAAAAGGCGCCGGCTTCAATGTAAAACGCGGCTGAACTTTTTGCAAAGCCACTTGTTGAGTCTGCCGTGTCAAGCTTATATATATGCAGCGACAGCCGCGCTGTGTACGTATACAACACGCGAGCTGCGTCAAAAACGACGCCAGTCAGCTTTCAGGCGCGCGCACTCGAAATACATCAGGCGGGATTGATCGGACACTTCCGGCAACAGGCGGAGATGTTTCTCAAATAGTCGAAATTTTGAAAGGCGGAAAGATGCGTTTCAAAGGGTTATATAGGTTGGGGGAGTTTTGGTAAACAGGTCGGGAATAAACGAGACGAGGAAAAAGGCGGAGCGGGGGTGGGGATAAGGGAGGTGGTGTTTAGGCTGCGGGCGGGTTTGTTTGGGCTAGGCTTTTTGGAAATAGAGCGCGGGTGGCGGGCGATGGATGTGTGTGAGTTTTGAGTTATATTAAAGTTGGGTTGGTGAAATGTTGGAGTATGTGAGTGAGTTATGGTTTGGTGGTATAGTTGGAAAGTGAAGAGGGATTATTTTGATGAGTGCTTTTTTGTGAGAGAGTGGCGATTGGGTTATCGACTGTGGAAATTGTGAAAATTGATGAAATATCTGACTTTGATAAGATTTTATCTCTTTTAGCTAGTGTCGGAAGATGTCGCCTTATCTAGTCATCGTCAAGTAATACTTTTCTCTGAAGTCGATTACTACTGTGTATTAAATAAATAGGATTGCGTTAAATATCAAGAATGCGTCAAGTGCTAATTGCGACAATTAAGATAACCATGCACTCGTAGATAATGTAATATGATATAATATCTTAAAATTAAATACTACTGTATGATTCATTATAAACACACGAATTGCATAATTATACGCAAATCTACAGCAGCACCTACATTTGCAAAAAAAAACTCAAAAAATTCAACTCCAATCAGAACTCTCAAACTTTCAAACACACCAGCCCCAACAAAAAACGTCAACCACAATCCCCAACCCCCCTTAAATTTTTGAAGCACCGAACAAGCGCAGCGACCCGCGCATTATTCCAGAAACTGCACTCAAGAAGTCTCTCCAAACTTCGCTCTTCAACCTCTCACTCTCCGCTAACCGCACCTAATGTATCCGTATAATAAAGTGCCAGCCGGTCCACCAGAGAAAGAGAAGAGACTCGCCGTCGCGCGGCAGCATAAAGCCAAGCCAGTCGTTATACGCAGGCAGTTGTTGAGCGGATTTCGAGAACGCGGGCAGCTTTGAGTATCCGGCCGATCTCCGCGAATTTCTTGCGGTTGGGGGAGAAATTCGGGATAGGAATTCGACGGAGAATTGGATTTTTGGCGGTTTAGGAGGAATGGGATTGTTAATCGTTTTAGAGGGATTGTTCGGAGTTCGGCTGCTGTTCGCGGAGAGTTTGAATTCGATTGAGTTTGTTAGGGTGAATTGACGTTGAGGAAAAAATTTGCTACGGTGCGGTGAATGACAGCTTGCGAGTTGCTTCGGGATTGGAAAAGTGATTTTTCTGTTTTTGAGGTTTGGATAATCGAATGGTTTGGTCAAACGTAGTATCTTTTAATTTCTAATTTCCTGCCTTTTTTAATATTTTAAGCATAAAATTTACAATTTTCAATTTTAACCACACGAATCTCATAACAATTTTATAACTTCGCTTTTTGACTATTAAAACTTCTCCGCTTAACAATGCATCTGACAATCGCGAGGCTGAAAAAGTACGTTACAGATTCAAGCCACCTAAATATTCCAGCACTCTATTCCCGGCAGCGCACCTGAATAATTAAACCCAACATCCAGCGAAAATACATTTCCGATCATACAAGCTAACTTATTTACCCGCAGCGCCAATATAACCGCCAACCGGAAAACCCTTTTTCATTACGCCTTACCGTCCTCCTCAAACATTTCATTTCCCTGAAATAAGCAGAAAGAAAAGCCCCCCCATATACACCTATATCCAGATCCTTAAAAATAAAACCCAAGAACGAGCTCGCGCTCGTATATCCAGCGTAATTCGCTCTCGGAGCTCGAAAATAAAAGGGGAGGAGGTATAGGTTCGAGGAAGCGAGGACGCGGATATCGAACCTCGAGAGCGGCAGATAAACCTAAAAAAAAAAGCGCAAAAGTAGTACGCGCGCCTGCGAGAGATAAAGGCCGAGAGCGATGAGAGTAAATATCCCCCCCTCGGGCTCTATCTATAGACGGGAGAAAAAAGAAAGAGATGATGGTTTGAGGAGGGGGCGAAAATCGAGAGCGCGAAAAAAGGGTTTATGCGATAGGGTACAAAGGAGGAAAGAGAGAGGAGCTGCCGTCAGTCACGCGGGCCTGAAATTGAGGATGTGACTTAACCCTATCCTTCCTTGAGCGTTCCTTTGTTTGTTGGATGCTCTGGCTGGATATATGGAGGATTACGCGCTGTGCAGTCGGGTGGATAGCGGTGGAGATAGTTGAATGAACTGTTGGGACTTTTGTTCGGCGAGAGATGGAATGTTTGAAAGGCGTTCGCTTTTATTCTATAAAAGGGCTTTGTGTGGTAACTGTGTAAGTTACACTTTGTAGTGGATCAATGATGTTTTCAATGCATTTATTAAAAGGAGACTAGCATGCAAAAATTAGTTCATAAAAAAGATTCAAAATTAGTTAAGCAGTTGAATGATTTTAACGAAGAATTTAGTAGATAGGAACCTTCCACGATCCAAAACTAAAAATTACATCTAGCGTCATTCCTTGACCGGCGCCAAAGAGGTCAATTCTCCGGCAACGCGCCTAATGTCGTCGCTCCTGATCGCATCGCCATTATACTCTTCGGACTCTTTATTTTTTCCGTCCCTCTTATACGCCCTGAGCAGGGCTGATTTTTCCCTCCGAGCGACGGATTTTTTTTTTGTGCCGAACGCGAAAGAAGGAAGGGAAAATCTCCTTGATTATTTCCGAAGGATTCGCGATTTATTTTTTTTTTCTCCTGCTATCGACCCTTTATTTCTTCATCGATCACCGTGGTTCGCGCTATCTCGGTATTTATGATGACGAGGCTCATCGGCGAGGTGTATCCAGATACTTGGAGTTTATCAGGTCATCGTTTCATTTATTAATTAAAATTAATATATTTATTTTTAATTTATTTCTATTTATTTAATTTGTTTTTATTTATCGTTTACTTACGTATAAATAAATTACTTAAATTACAATTAATATATATTCATCATTTTCCAGAGAAACTATTTTAAAAAGTTACGAATCAACGCTTCATTAACTCCCGACGTCGAAAATTCATCGCCTACAAAAACATTACCTATTCAACGCTCGCAACTCTCGTTCCCCTTAAGAAAACAGCCGATCCATCTCCCTTAAAATCGCACAAACAACAAACAAACGCACATCGTCGCCGGCCAATGGGCCGCGAAAATCCGATAGATCTCAGCTCGCGCGCGATCATATCGCCGAAAAACTTTCCCTCGCGAAAAACAGCCGTCGTCGCCAGCCGTCCCCTCTGCGACCTCTCCGAGAATATCCAAAAGTTTCAGCGGCGCTGCATGCATAAGCGAGCCGGTGTGCCTGGCAAATCGAATTACGCCACTTGCTGCTCGATAGTCCGGCAGAACGGCTCGGGCCATTATCCGCAAGCTCGCGCGCTATCTGGCTTCGATCTGGATTCGGGAGCTTGCGGATGCCGTGATTTTAGTCTGCGATTTTGAGAGGCTGATGGAGAGGTTATCGTTTGAAGATGGGGGATTGGGGTGAGAGAGGATTTTATGTGGGAGTTTTGATTTTGGGTGTTTGATTGGGTGGGATGTATGAAAAGGTTTTAATATTTAAAGTTTTTTTTATAAAGTTTTATCTCAGTTAATTGTGAGAAACGATTTTAAGTGCACCCAGATATAAAGTTTTTTGACTTCTTATCTAAAATAAAAGTCAATTCGCAATAACAAATCGCTCTTACACACTCTCGAAATCTAATTTTTCATTTACCCACCTTGAAAAAGCTCATTATTTTCAACCGAACTCATCTATTTATATCCCACGGAAAACACTACATTCTTCTCGCAATAATTCTAAAAAAAATCTTCCTTCAAACTCATACTCTCCGGCACGCTCACCACTATCCACTCTCTACCAAAAAAGGACTCCGCTACCCGCACTCAACGTTTCAAAAAACGCAGAGATCCAATCTTTCAAAAATTCCCTCTCGACGTACACCCTTCAACTCCCGTCAAACATTTCCCACGCGTCTCAAAAAAAAAAGAAAAGCTCCTATCTTCGTCCGCTATCGATCTGCAGACACCCGGAAATAAACCCGTGCAAAAATATATACGCCTCCCCCCGGCAAGCTTCATTTATTAGTGAGCGCAGCTGAAGGGGCATATCAAGGCTCTCTCACTCACCGTCGAATTTCCCGTTGTTGACGAGCAGCGAATTGTTGGACTTGCGCGAGGAGTTGCGCGACATCTGGCTGTGGCTGGGGCTGCTGTCGGTGCTCTTCTTGTCGAGGACGTCGTGGCAGCTGTAAGACGTGTGCGTCACTACGAGCATCGGGTGAACGCTTCCTGCAATGCCACAAGATCTGTTACAAACATATGTGCACGAGGCACCGGGCCTTAGAGACTCCGCGGCGTGATGCTTATTAGGCAGGAGTGATGTGGAATGTTATATTTGTTTGGAGTTGGGGAGGGGATGTGTCTGAGAGGGTGTACCTAAGTGATTGAATGGAACGTTGATTTGTAATTGGGAAATGAGGATGGCTATTTTATTGTTAGTATCATTATTAATTTCCTTGGCTATTATGAATTATAAAGCTTGATAGGTATAATAAGACAAAAGACTATTGCAATGAATTTTATATGTAAAAATGAAGTTTTGAACGTGATAACGCTGCTTCCTTATTTTAAACACAGACTCATAGTAGAAACTTTTAATTCAAGCTGAATTTCGTATTCTCCATCAGAATTCAAGATTTAATTTCATGAAATGCAAAAGTTTCCTTGTCGAAAAAATTCATACCACCGGGACTTATCTATTTTATCCAATTATTATATTAATGAGGGAAATTTAATTATAACATTCAAAAGATTTAATTAGCTCGAAAAAGTAGATTATTAAAATTAGTTGGAACTTTCAAAGCAAATATACGTGCACATGTGCATAAAACGCGCACTTGCAGAGGACTTTCATTATGCAGTAAAATACGAAAGCGCACTAATTACTGTGCCCGTTTCAATCTCTTCCACGATTTTCTCATAAAATGCTGAGCAATCGGATCACGTCTTTCCATACAGACAGCCCGGTAATCATTATTCTCACTTCATCCCTGACAATTATAATTAAAATCAATCCCCAATTCATCTCATCCTTTAATACTCAATCTCACCCCAACCCAAACCGAAAATTAACAAAAGTCCTCTGTAACAGAATCACAACAAAACTGGAGAGATGACAAAAAATACCGGTGCGCGGCCGATTGCTGGCCTCGCTGTCGGTCCGGTGGTGGCCCAGCGTCTGGAGCTTCTCCGTGAGCGTGTGTATCTTGTCGGCGAACGAGCTGCCGTGGCTCTCGGCGCCGGCGTTCGTCCCGGCGCCCGAGCCGACCCCGGTGCTGTTGACGTTGCTGCTGGAGGTGGTGTGCGAGGTGATGGCGGCGCAGGCCGTCGTCGACGACAGCACGGCCATCTCCTGGGTGGAAGTCGATGGTTTTGGTTAGTTGGGTTTATTGAGGCTGTAGTGGTTGGGTAATTTGGGAAGAGTGTTGTTTTTTAGTTTTGGATTTTGGTTGATGCATTATAGTGTTTGGATTGAAGAATGTGATTAGGTTCTATTTTATGTAGTAGGTAGCGATACGAGTGTAAGTTTTGTTTGTTTAGCCTGAATGTGCAAATTTATTTTAACCCTAACTAGGCTTGGTTAAATATTGATATTAATTACATAGCCTAGTTCGGACCTTGGTAAGGCCTGTTTAATTTTCTACTTGATCATCCATATTTAATTCCGTTATAAATTTAAAAATATAAAAAAAAAATATTTTTTCAAGTAAAACGATATCGAACGATTATTTGCTTGTAAAATTTCAATAGCGAAAGCTCGGAAACCGATAAAACCCCCCAAAAAAAAAATAAGTGACGATAAAACACTCATCGAACCCATAAATCAACATTAAATTATAACCTCACCGCTGCATTATTCCCTCGCATTATAATAGCACGCGCGAGTGCAGCGCATAATTCAAGCGCGCATAATCCGAAAATTTTATTTCCCCAAGAGCGCGGCTCCGCTCGCCTCGTGGAGGATTAATGGCCGAGAAAATCTGGGGACGCATTATCTAAAAATCGACGACTATATACCCCATCTTCTCCCGTGCATAAAGAGGTACGCGAATGAAAAAAAAAAAGGTATATGGAGTCCCGCATTGTGCGGGAGCAGGATGGCTTTTTAATCCGCAAGAAAGGACGCGCGGCGTTGGTCCTTTCAAAGTAAGCGAACATAATGGCTAAAAGCCCCGGTGAGCTTTCGAGGCTAGAATGCTTGGGAAAAAGTTAATTTTTCGATTAAATTCGACGTGACTTAAGGTGATTTGAAGTTTAAGCTTAGCGCGGACGAAATAGCGTTTTAATGAGTTGCAGAAGTAGGTAGTGGTGGTGGGGGGATGGGAACGAATTATGTAAGTTGTAAATTGTTGGATTTTGTTTCATATTATTCTTTGGACTCTAATTAGAGGAATATTTTTCAGAATTATTGTTTCATACTGTAAGAATCACGAGAGTTTAAAACTATGAAAGGATATTACCATTATTCTAGTAAGATTCATAATTTAAAAAATTCTTTAAAAACTTTTTAAAAATTTCTTTAAAACGATTGTAAAGTATAAAATTTTCAACATTTTAAAAATAGTTCAAAATCCTTAAAAATTTCCAATCACAATCCATTAAACCTTTACTAAAAACAAGGCTTCTATAACACTGTCCAAAAAAATCATGCGTATCTCAATTTCGTAATGTCTTTAACTCTCTTAATAAAAATCACAAAACTCCAAAAAAACAAAACAAAAGAAAAAATCTCAAACAAAAGCATCTCGAAACAAACAAGAAGCATAATAAGGGTACAACACACACATCACAGGTTTACTCTCACCTTGAAGGCCTTGCCGTCCACGCCGCGCGGTCCCTTTTTGACGAAGGACAGAAAGAGATGACGCGACAGCTCGTCCGGCGTCGTGACGTCGAGGTAAGTGTCCAGAAACTTTCTGAAGCCCTCGTAATCGATATCCTGGAAAGAAGAGCAGAGTGGCTATATGTACTGCGATATGCCCCTGTGTTTTAGCCCGTGAGCGAGAAAGTTTATCGGATTCTATTATGAAGGTCTTTCGTCTCTTTCCTGCGCGCTTGGCTCGCATCTTTTTTTCTCTTTTCTTTCGCTTCCGCGCGCCCGCCTAGATATAAATTGCACCGGCGCGTTATAGTTAGGGAAGTTCGCCGGCTTCCGGGGGAGAAAGTAGTGAAATTATATCGAGGAGGAAATTTTTCAAAACTTTTCCGAACGATCGATTTCGTTTCACTTGGCGAGAGAGCTCACTTCGTTATAAGGGAGGCGCGCACGCGCGATTAAAGTGACTCGTTCGATGTAAGCGAGAGTTATTTAATAATAGAGTTAGCATTTTTTTTTTCGCACCGCGGGAGGATGGGAATAGTTCGCCGAAGGCTGTACTATTTTTCGCAGGTGCGGCTGTGCGATAAGTATTTCAAGGTTGTAATACGTTTTCTTCTTTTTTGTAAATTATTATAAAGCTACCGTATGGAAAAGCTGAGATGGATAGAACATTTTATTTTATAAATGCAATGATTAGGTAAAACGTATTTTGCGTATTAATGGGAAAAATTCGTTTTAGCGATGTCCGTAAATTCAGTAGTAGCATGAAAGGTAGCGCCAGACAGTAAATAATGTGCCACTACTGAACCGACGGACCATTTGCACACTGCACGTGGCGCAGCGAAATAATGCTGTTAGATTTTATCGCATACTTGCAACGAGCACGATATTAAACGATAATGCATAATATCGATTATTTATATAGAACGATTACTGGTAGATTACTTCGTATAATTAAAGATTAAATTTAAAATTTATACAATAAAACTAAAGGACACGATTAAAAAGCAATTTCGTTCCTGAAAAGACAATTTTTAATTAAAAAATTTTAACCTACAACTGCAAGCGACTACGATTAAATAAAACGTCAGCGTTTTCTTCCCAAAAAATTATTTAAAAAATCACAAAAAAATCGATCCCCCAAACCTAAACCCAAAAATTTACAACAGCAAACATCGCAAAAAGCCTCACCGATACTCCCCATCAGCTCACTCATTTACCCAATCAATCACTCCTCCACCCGCACTCCTCCATTCTTTCTCTTATATCCCCCGAACTTCTCATCCCTCCCCTTAATCCCAGGGCCTAATCCACATCGCCGGCGAGTCGAGCCAGCGCGAGGACAAAACGCCGCTCTCGCGCTCTCACAATGAAGCCTTTGTCCCGTGCGTAACTCGCGAACTTTCCCATATATACGCGCCCGCGGCGGGAGTGGAAAAGAGTAGCACGAAGCCGAAGTTGGCCCAATCACGCGAGCGAGGCTCTTTGCCGAGGATTCGAGGATGTTTGATTTCGGAGCTGGAGCGGCTTGATTGTTGCTGCTTTCGCTTGGGAATTTTGACGCGGAGTTTGGGATGAAGATTTTTGCGAGAGGGATGGGTTAGAGGAGATTGGCGGTTTGAGGGGGATGGGGATGTGAACGATGGTGGGTAAATTATTTTGGGGGATGGACAAGGCTAGTTATTAATAATTGCGGTTATCTTCCTTTTTATCATCGTAAAATTACAGAAAGAAATGACCTCTCCCTACATCCCCCAATAAAAGTGATTTCTTTCTCAAAGTATTCAATCTTTCTCTTTGTTATACTTTTCCCGGAAGCTTTATTACTTCGCAAAGCCGTAAAGAATAATTTCCATAAATTTTCCGTACTTAACGCTCGAAAAAGGAGCGCGATAAAACTCGAATTACCACGAAAGTTTGCATCGATTTTTTCCCAAACATCGTAATGCAAATAAAAATTCGCTTAGCGCCGGGCCAATCCGAATTGCCACGCAGCTGGGCTATTGGCAATTTCGCAGCGCAGCGGCGCATTTTGATAATATTTCATACGCAACGCGTAATTCGCTTTCCTGTAAGCGACAGTGTGCAAATCCAATTTTTGCCCCCTCAGTTGGACTACACGCGCGCGAGCGCGATAATAGGAATGCGACGCGCGTCGTCGCCCTGATCAATTTGCTGTAATTGAAACATTTCGCCTTGTACTGCTTATCGAGGGCTTGCTAGATTAAATTGTTTAACGGCGCACCTTTTAGGAAATGAAAAATTAACGAATTCTCGAGTTTGGAAATTATTGGCGAAATTAGGTTTTTGTAGTGGCGGTAATTGGACAATGATCAAAGTGGGTAATGATTAGAGCAAATTAAGAAATAATTATTACTTGTTTATAGTTACATGAAATAATTAATTTAAAAATTCCTTTTCAAAAGAGTAAGCAATCTCATATTTTAAGACTAATTTTAACTACTTTTACCGATCGTATTATTATCCCAAGAGTCACCGTACAAATATTGACTAACTTTTCAACAATGATGTATCGCCGCGGGTGTAATCGATCAGCGATTAATTTCATTGTAGAGTTTCCAAAGCTCTGAATGAATCATCTTGAATTTTAAAGGAGACGTATCCGTTCGGTGCTTTATACGGTTTTGCCATCATGTAACGACAGAACTTTGATCCTTATTAAAGCCGTTACAGTCGCGCCTTAAAAAGTAATAAAATTTCATCTCGCCGCCGCGGCTCCATTGCAGATTCACACGGTCGCGCGCGGAATTATATTTCATTCATAAATCACAAAGGCAATGAAAATCCAATTTTCCAAATGAAAAAAGTGAAAAACCAGCCGCGGAAAATCAATGACCCTGATTTCACCTTCAGACTCTCGCAAGCCAGCCCGAGAAATAAAAAGGAATATAATCCAAAAAAGGAAAAGTCCCGAAAAAGCTGGGGCGAAAGGAAAAAGCTCCCGAGAGAGCGGCGATTCTCGAGTCCCATATATAAACTCGCTCGAGCTTCATCTGCATAGATATTAGCCCGTCGTCTTCACCCCTCACCTCTGTATATATAATGTATTTTCCTCGGCGCACTCGAGATATACACACGGCGACGGACGCAGCGGGGCGACCCTGCTTCTTAGACGGGAGATTTTCATCCGGACAAATGGAAGAATTTCATCAGGAACTGAGGGAGCTCTTTCGCTTTGATTCGGACGCTTAGCCACTGCACTACTCTCTGAGTTAGAGCTGCGGAGAAATTCAATCGGATCGAGCTGCTCGCTCTATCTTTCTCTCGGCAGGCCGCCGCTGCTGCTGCAGGTACTTTCTTTCGCGCTTCGCTTTGCCTCTAGAGACGAGGGCGGGATTATCTTGATCGAAAAGCGCAGCGATTTATGTTGTTTTTATGCACTTTAATGAATTACTTTGTTTCGTAGTTGGCGTTGCTTTTGTTTTGGAAATTAAGAGAGTGGCTGTGTGTTTTTGTGAGGAATTTTAGTTTTTGCAATCTGAGTGGTTCTTAAACACTTGCAATAAGAATTATAAATAGCAGGATTTCGCAGGCTCCGCTCAGGACGACTGCAAATGCGAAATTTTCTACTACTTAATGCTTCTTTATGACGTCTTTTAAAAGCTTCTTAAAGGGGATAGATGAAATATTCCGACTTTTAGTTAATAGAGATCTAAGATTTTTTAGGAAAAGTTTTATTAAAGCAAATTTTTCGGTTATTTCTATCTTACTTATAAATATTCTCATAAAATATTACAATAATTATATGAACAAATCCCACGATATATCTAACTTTTCTTGTAATTCAATCCTTTTTAATTCTAAAAGTTACAGCTCTAGATATCTCTACTTGAGCTGAAAATGTTATTTTAAGTCAAAGAATAATTTAAAAATATTTTGACGTCTTATTGTTTTTTAAGCCAAAAACAAAAGCATAATTTCCTTTTTTTCAATTAAAAAAAATAGATGAATAAAATGGATACCCATTATTATTATTATTATTACCCATTATTATCCCCATTATACCCCATTATTATTATTATTACCCATTATTATCTTATCTTATCTTATCTTATAGGTAACAACAGACTTCAACATCCTATAGTTCGCACCTGTACTTACTAGGAGCGTGTCAGAGATCCGGATCACGGATTTTGCTCAAACTTTGGGATACGGTTTCAGAGGTTGAAATATGAAGAAAACCGAAATTTCAGATATTCATATTTTTAGTTTTATTTTAAGGAAATATTGAAATACGCTATTTTTTAAACCATTTTTATTTAGTGTAGAAAAAACTTGTACGTTTCCGTAAATACGTAAAATTAAACTAGACAAGACAAGCTTTCATCATTTGCTTTTTACAGAATTAAAATATTCTACGTCACTCAAAAATTATAACAGTTCAAAGTGCAACAACGAAAACGTTTCAAAACTATAATTCCAATTTTACTCGATATTTTATACATTTTTTATCCCTAACAGCAAACTGTTATAACTTTTAAAGGAAGAAGAATATTTTAATTCTGCAAAAAGCAAATAAAAGCTTGTCTTTTCTAGTTTAATTTTATGTATGATTACAGATACGTACAAGTTTTTTCTAGGCTTAATAAAAAAGGTTTGAAAAATAGCGGTTGTATCAATATTTCCTTAAAATAAAACTAAAAATATCAATAACTTGAGTTTTCTAAAGCGTTAGGGTCTAAAAATTTCGGTTTTCTTCATATTTCAAAATCTGAAATGTATCCCAAAGTTTGAGTAAAATCCATGATCCGGATCCCTGACACTCTCCTAGTTAGTTAAGATTTCCAAATAATTTGTAGAATAAATTATAATTTTACACAAATATTGTAAGTAACAACGCTTTTTTAATTTTTCAGAAATTTGACTATATTTGCTTTCAAAGCAAAAATGTATTGCAGTAGAAATCCATATATCCATATATTAATATATTAAGAAAAATTTAAGTATACAAACATGATGAATTTTAATTACAAATATTTTACTTTAGACCAAACAATAATAAATAATGTTGACACCGATAGTTTTAAACTTTATAAATAATGTTCTCGTATCCCAACTCATGTAACGTTCTCAATAGTTCATAAGATGTCGGAAACATTGATTGCAATCTATAAAGGTTCAATTAAGACAATCTTAAAATTTTATAAACAATCAAGTGTTTTATAAAAAATACCTATATTTTTTGTGTATAAGCATTTGAGTTATAAAAAATAATTTAAAAAAAAAAGCAAAATTTGGATTAAAAAAAACGGTTTCTATAACTGTCGGTAACCGGAAGGTTTTAAAATCCTCTTCAAAATTTAAAATAGACTCTGAATCTAAAAATGAGAAAAGACGCCTGAGGCATCATGCACGTGCTCGTGTTTAGCTTCTCAAGGTTGCAGTGATCTATGGGGGGAATGCTCTGCTAGATCGGAGTAAAAGAGAGAGACGCCCACGAATAGCTTAGCTGTCGCACTAGAGTGGGAAAAAGTGTCGGTGCGAAAGAACTCGCTTATTGGCTCTCTATTGCTAGTACTCATCGCACGTGTAAGCCACAATTGTCATGACGTAAGCGTTTCAGAGTTTGGGTGTATTTTTTATGTAGCGACCTCGCTGGCTAGAGTCGATCTTTTTGACTGTAGGAAGAATTCTTGTTTGGCATAAGATTTAGCTTGACAAAACTAAACGACAGATCTAAATCTCGCCAATGAAACAATGCTAAAATCGGTCAGACAGGAACGGACATTTAATAGAGATTTTACAAAACTTTTGATTGACTTAGGACATACAAATTGTCGAATAATAATTATACCAAATAAATTGTTGGATAATTTTTCTGCCGCTGAGTTTTGCTAGAGATTGGCAAAACTATAGTTATTTTTTTATCACTTATTTTCTGTTAAAAACTAAGAAGTTTGGTCAAATTTCAGCTGAATTTTGCTAACCGTATTCAAAAGTTAAAAAAAATTAATTTTTTTCTCTAATAAACGAATAACCATAATTAAAGAAGTAAATAGAAGATCTTAAGGCAATGTGAAAGGATAGAGTAGACATCTCTACGGAATATTATACGGAAACCCAAAAATTATGTTGTAAATATTCGTTAAATCAGTTGAAAAATTTTTTTTTATAAAGATTATATGTTTTACTAGAAGCTGAAGGTGTCCGTTTTTCAGAAAATTTTCACTGACTTCGTTGAAAAAAATTATAAACTGAAAAATATAAATATCAAAATCTGAGCTTATTGACATTACCGACATTATAACGTAAATAATTTTTTTAACATAGTTTTAACAAAATATACAATCTTTATAAAAAAAATTTTTCCAACTGATTTAATGAATGAATTACAACATAATTTTTGGGTTCCCGTAAAATATTCTGTGTAGATTTCTACCCCGCCCTTTTTACTTTGCCTTAACAAGAAAAATTGAGTTAAAGATTTCTATATTTCTCTCAGTAAGAATAATTCACTTTCTTCTTTGTGTTGAGGGAAAGAAAGTGGTTTCAGAAAGGGGTGGGGATTAAATATTTTATTGCAAAGGCATAAGTAAAAGTAAATATCTTAAATAATTTCTGATATTTAAGATAAAGTATGATTTTTTTTATTAAAAGCCACTGACTCTAAATCTTACCTAAAGAATATTACACAGATACGTAACTTTTTATGAGCTTAAAATATATATCATTCTATATTTAAACATGTTCCACATATTATGTGGATTTAAATAAATTATTTAAACTAGTGGATCTATAATTTCTTCAATAAAATTTCAATTTAACATATTTCTGCGTGTATTAAGTTATTTATAATATAGTTCACTCATATAATTTATATACTTCTAAATAACAATTAGCGTTTACATATCTTTTAGATTTAGTCATGTTCTTGATAAAAAAATTATCTCTTTCTCACTGCAAAATATACATGATCCGACATTCGATAATAAAGTTATACTAATTAGCAAAGCAACAAAACAATTTTTTAAAAACATATTTCATTAAGATTAGGAAAAAGCAAAATGTATAAGAATTTATAGTGACATTAAAAAGATATAATTAGTTTTCATAAAATTTGTAAAGTAAGGATGGTCTTTTTACGATAACAGTGATAGATCTCAACAATGTTGGACTAAACAAATTAAATTGATTTATATAGTTTCGCATTTTATTTTAGAATGTTCCCAAACACATGCTAAAAAAATAAATAAAAATTATAAAACTGGGTTATAATATACATTTTGTCATCATCTTCTGAATTAAAAAAGTAATAGAATTAAGAAAATCGAGTACGTATAAATGCTCAGCAAGAAGGCTGATAAATTAGCCATAAAGAACGATGCCCCACCAGTTCTACGCCATAGACAAGAGTGGGGAATTTCTTTTAAACAACGCGGAGGCAAG
>UELX01001116.1:0-51023 GCA_900480035.1 Eupelmus urozonus
CCCGGGTTCGAATCCACACGATAGCGCGTTTCCACCTTTTTTATAATTAAAATCCGGATAATAAAAACCGTAACATTAGTGCGTTAGTAACTGTGCGTAATTTTTTTTTTTTTTGCACCATCAACCGTGTATAAAGAATATTTAACATACTGTTAACAGTGCGTTAATTTATCCCGTGTGTAAAGTGAAATTTACGCACAAGACACATGCTTCAAAAAAACTTTACACACTAACTTTACGCACAAAATTGCAAATTATCAATTAAGTTGTATTTATATAGTAGCAGTGAACTTATTCTTCAAGTTGTAAAGTGATTGTGGAAAAAATGATTTATTCGTTTAGATCCAATCTTATATCTCTATGAAATATTAACTTTTCAAAAAGACTATGAATTCTATATGCAAGATGAGCCTTGAAGCCCCCTCAAAAATGGTGTGTATTCAATTTTCAAAAATTGTATTTAGTCATTCCGGTAAGCCACAATTATTTATTAGATGCCAAAGCTTTGTAGTCGAGAAACTTAGTGAGCACAAATGGGATAGAGAAACAAATTAATATAAGTCTTTTTAGTCAATTGATAAGACGTTAATTGAAAATCAATTGAATTAAGTGAATTTATTAACATCGTAGCGGTGATTTTGAAAGAATCATTTAGGGCCTCGGTATATATATGTACAGTGAATTTCTTATCTGAAGCACTGGTAGACCTGTTACAGGACGGATACGTTAAATAAAACATGAAGTACGAAAATTCATCAAATAAAATTTTAAAGGAAAGGCAAGGTATAAATAATATATATTATATAAAATTTTTTGTGGTTAACAAAGAGCCAGTTGAGATTGATTCGAAGAACTTTAACTTCTAACTTTATAGGACTCATAAAGCAGAAGTATTATCTGAGTGGATTCAATACGGTTATTCTGGGAATATATTGAATTCGTATATCTAAGTTTGAGAACAACGGAGCAAGTTGAGTAGAAGTTTTACCTTCTAGTTTTTCCGTCCTAAGCATTTAAACAAAATTACAAAAAATAATGTTTGCCAAGAGAAAGAAACTTGTTGTTATGTAGAATAAAAGCATTAATTCTGTACCATTATTTTAACATTGATTTCAAAACTATTTTAAATGTGCTAAATGAGAGTTACAAGGCCCATCAATGTTCGTGTGAAATTTTCCAAAAATGTTTCAAATACCCAAATATTTTTTTCAAGCTATATTTTCGGTCATTTTTAGCACCCTTTCGAACATTAAAAACAGCTTCAGTAAATTCTAGATTATTATTGTAACATTGCGAGGAACAAAGCATCAAAAGAAGTCGAAATGACGAATTTTACGGAACTTTCTAATGCTAAAAGCAAGAATAGATTGAGATAACGCCTCGAGCCCTTTAATTAGGAGAGTTCGGGCTATCTCGACCTAAAATTTTGTATGGATCGTTAGAAAAACAAAAGGAGGATTAATCTGTCGAAGGCATCTATTCCAGGAAAAGTTAGAAGGGGGGAAAAATCGCGAACACCTCTGGAATTAACGAGGTGCAAAGGTCATTAGCTGAGGCTCGACACTCTTTTCGTCAACGGGACAGTGAGAGAGAGAGAGAGTGCGAACGTGCGCGCACGGGGCCGGCTCTATAAGGGTATAATGCGCGTCCGCGCCGTGCCTAAGATTCTCCTTCTCTCTTGCATTCTATCGTTTTCTCCTTCTCCCCCGGCCCGCTCATCGTCGCGGCAAGCCGTACAAGAGTCATTGAGGGTATCGATCTGCAAAACGATAGGAGAGCATTTGGCGCTTTATCTGGGATATCTGGTCGTCGCACGAGAGAGAATGAGAGAACCTTAGGTGCAGCGCGTGCATCGCGCGCCTTTAATAAGCGCTATCGCCTTCTTTTTCATCTCGCCTAAAGACCGAGAGGAAGAGAGCAAGCGAGAGAGAGAGAGAAAGAGAGGGAGAGAGAGAGAGAGGAGCTCTAAAGCGGCTCGCCGCTGAACCGCACACATAAGACTGCATGCGCTACGAACGGAGACGGAATGCAAGCGGCTTCATCAGGGGAGGGGGAGGGGGGAGGGCGAAATGACCCAAGACGATCTTATCGGCTCTCACGCGGCAGATAGCGCGCTCCAAAGCACGGTCAAGAGGGGAGTGAGAGAAAAAAAGGCCAAGAGAGAGAGAGAGAGAGAGAGAGAGAACGGGGTAAAGAGAAAAAGAAGAGTGAGGAGGGGGAGAGGGGGATGCCTCTTGATTAATTTTTTTTTCTGCTTTATTTCGTTCGGCGGAGAAAGAGAGCTGCGAGCGCGGTATATATCGCAGGGTTAAAGGCGAAGAAAGAGGGAGAATGCGGGAGAGAGAGCTCGGCAGAGCAGCGGCGGCATAAACAAACAAGCAAGAAGTAAAGGGATCAAGCGAGGAAGAAATGGATCGGCACGCAGCGGCTACCGGATGAATTCAATTCGCCGGAGCGGTGCGCGCGCGCGTTCATTTGAATTATATACCTATTGCGTACGCACGGAGCCTCGGCGAATGAAGTATATACAAGCTCGGCTCGGCTGGCGGAATTATTGTCCGCGAGCGGCGGGCTTTTCTTGACCGCGCGGTCAAAAGCATCGCCGCCGACGGACCTATAACTGTGATATAGGAAAAGAAGAATACGAGGGAAGAGAAGAGAGGGAGGGAGAGAGAGAGGAGAGAAAAGTAGACTTCGGCTCTGGATGGCTGTCAAAATGAAATTGCCAGTTACACGCATAATCGAGTTACAAGTTTTACCGTGAATATAATGAAGCTGGAGATGTGCTGTTTGAAAAAATGCGCGCGCGCGCGCGCGAAAGAAAGAGCGAGGCTCGCTCTCGTCGGACGTATACGGCGTTTCTCCGAAGAATAGTCGGCGTAATGAAAATGAAACCCTTGCACACCACGAATGCGCGCTGGCTTTCTGTCCTCGTTCGTTGCCAGACTTATGTATGGCTGTACGTATAGCTACATACCGCGCCGTGCGTTCCGTGTCTGTTCGGGATCGTTTTCGTCTTCCTCTCTCTCTCTCTCTATACCTCCGCCGTGCCGTGGCGTTCCCTACCCCTCTTTTCTTCTTTCTCTTTCTTTCTCTCTCATCCTACCGATCCTCTTTCGCGATTCTCTCTCGCGGGCTTCGTGCGCGCGTACCGCGAGCTACTGTGGGAAGATATTCCGCCGTAATAACCATACGAGCCGAGAGCCGTTCGACCTTTAAACTAGTGTACATGGGTGTGTCTTTCCCCTCAACGATTCTTTTTCCAGCTTAAGCGCCTTTTTATGAATTTCTTTCGCTTTAACGCATTCTTTTGGCTTTAGGAGCCGATATTCTGCTTTCTCATGGCTTCTTACCGTAATTTGCCATTTTCAGTAAATACAACATTCAATTTACAAAAATTTTTGGTGAATATACTCTTATACTGTAAATCTTAAAGATAAAGAAGTGATGTTCGTACAATATATATTTACTACTAGCCTCATTTTTTTATTTTCTTTAACACCCACTAGCAATATTAACTCTCAAATATAATAAATAAAACTTTGCAATTCTTACAATTACATTAATATAGTAGACTCGTAGAAATAAATATACTCTCTAGAAATATTAAAAGCTTATAAAATTTATACAATTATATATTATAAATCTTGAAAATCAAATACTAATATTAAAAAGTATTACAAAAGAGTAACGTATAAAAAGCAGATATAAAAATTAATACTGAAATCTTTATTTACTCGCGAGTTAGCTTCAATAGTCATCTTTCATCTCCCTCGCTCTCGCAGCTTTCTCATCTCTCTCTTCCTCTCTCAAGCTCACCGGCACGAGAGTATACACATGCCAGCGCCTGATCCTCAACATAATTTCCGCGTATGAATTGAAGGGAATGAAAGGAATCCTAATTTTTGCCGCGTTGTTTGACTTAAGCCGGGAACGAACGCGCGCGCGAGCCAGGTGAGTAAGGCTCGACGTCGTCGTTAGAGATTATGAAGTGTTGGGAATCCTTCGCACGTTATTGGATTTCGTTGCAGCCGGCCGGCCAGCAAATTTTATAGATCAGCGTACGTGCCTGAGCGCGCAAGCTCTTTCATTTGCGCGCGCACTCCAACTTTATTGATTTTTCGCGGTTAAGTTAATATCGCGCCGTGATCGTGTGCAACACATCGCTAAAGGATTAGTATTCCGTTTCCTGGGAAATTTTATTAATCTAAGATCACGTAAAAACGCAGTTGAATTATATTATAATTTGATAATATTTTTCATTTTGCGTTCAAGCTTTTTGAGAATCAATTTGTTTATTCTATAAATATTGATAATCTCTGTAACTAGATACAAATTGCTGAATGCGTTACTCGGGTAATCCATAATGCAAGCTCTTTAGAAAACAGCCTCTACAAACATATAAAAAGAAAAGCCTCGAAAACTCTGGAAACAATGAAAATCAAGCAAAGATTTAAGCGCGTCGTATATTAAAGCCTTGCGCTGGCGCGCAGCATCTGCTAGCATCGCGCTAAGCGAAATAATTAAGCATAAATCGTTCGACCTTAATCAATAAAGCAATAAGCGCGTCTGCACTGTTCTCTCGCTCCTCGCGCTCGGCAAGAAGAATTTCAAAACGCGCGCAAAAGTCCATAAAAAATTGAAGCTGATTTATCTTGTAAAGTGCCCTCGCTCGCGCTCGCACGTATAGATCTCGGCTCAATGATACATCCCGCACGTCTCTCGCGAGCTGCCTCTTGCGCTTATATACACGCGCTCCAGCCCGCCTGGAATATAAAAGGCTCTCAAGGTTGCCTCTCCGATGAGCGTATTCCGCGAAAGTGGAATATTATAACGCGCCGAGCTAGCGCCGTGAGGGGCTCGGGATGAAGAAGAAAAAAAAAAAAAAAATCGGCGCACTTATCGCTCTGGCAATGCACTTAATATCGGCTTGCGTTTTCGAACGTTACATTTCATAATGCGGGATTCGCGCATGCAACTCTCGGCGAGGCGCGTAAATAATATCGAAGGCAAGGAAAGTGACTGCGAGCCGCGGAGCTGAGATGTGTTGTATGCGCGCCACGCTGAGAACTGTTTAGCGAGCGTGTCTGTGCGGTAAGCGAGCTGTGCTCAATTTTTTATCTCTCCTAATTGAATAGTAGTAAAGAAGAATTAACTTTCTGCTTAAATATTATGGGCTATCAACTGTTATTTATAATAAAATAGAGCGATTTATGGGCTGGAGCGATATTTTTCTTAGAGCAGAATTTCAAGCCTGTTTCTTATGGGTTTTGCGTTATTTAAATCGGGTTAACGATATCGATTTTTCTCGATCTTTTAAGTGCATAACGTGATGTAATGAATGCGTCTATGGATAACAGTTTAATAAAATGTGGTTAAATTAATTAGCTTAATTATACTGAAGTTATACTTGATTTATTCCATACACTCACTCGTAAAAAATATGGCAGATAATTTCTCCAATATTTTTAATGATTCAGTTACTAATAAAGAAATAAATGTTCCTGCTAACGTGAGAAAACGAGTTTCATTTAATTCAATGAATATTTTAAATCATAAAAACATGATCGGCAAAATTTTCTAGGACACGTGAATTATTTGTTAGTGTCAAAGTTTTGATTTTATTAAGTCTTAGAATCAGATTTTGCAATAGAATGAAAATTAAATCATTATTTGAGTAAATTTTATAGACGCTAAATGAATTTGTACATTTAAAATGACTCTGATTATTCATGTAAGGAAATTCTACCTTGTAATATACATTTTAAATAGTAGAATTAAACATAGTAATATTTAATTTGTTTCTATACTACGCCGTATTTCACTTAATAAGGTCACTTATAAAAAACTCCAAGTTGTTAATACAAGTAACATAATATTATAGTATCTATTGATTATTTCTTTTTGTATAAAAATTGATAAAAAAATTACCTAAAAAGTGTTTGTATTTGGTTTTATTTTTCTCTGAAATACTATTAGTAACAAGATAATAATTATGAAATTACTTGATTAATTTCAAACTTACCATATTCTTAGATTATTGTAAGGAAATATTTATAGAAAAAGAATTTTAAATTAACAATTCATTGAAAAAGTTATGATAAATTGGTCCTTTATCGAAAATTGGCCTCTTTATTGTTACATATCATTTTTTATAAAAAAAAATAATACAAGAAGTTAAAAAGAAAAATTGAAAAACAATTTCAAAGCCAAGCTCTCGAAGAAGCAGAATTTCGAACTGGTTTCCTTCTGAATCAGTCAGCGCTTTGAAATGTAGAATACAAGCACTTGAAAGCATCGAAGAAACTCTTTTGCACAAACACAATGAGTTACGTATAGCCGCGGCTCGATCGAAGTCCATTCTTTTGTCGTGAAGACACTCGAGATCGTTGTCAATGAAGGAAGTGGCATCGCTAAACGGCAATCATCCAGAAATACCCAATACGCATCTGATGGTATTTCCGTAAAAATTAAAAGCAGAAAAAGTATAGCCTGCAGATGAGGAGCGGGCAGCTCTCGCAGAGCTCGGGAATTAGAGAATCGAGTGTGCGGCTTTAAAAGGCAAATTACACGGCTGGCGCGTCGAGGAGCCCGAGCTATTCATACATATATATACAGGCTGAGCGCTCCGTGTAGAAACAAGTCTAATGAAATCGATAAGCCGCGAGAAGAGCTGCGCCGCGCGGAGAGCTCGTATATGCTCGTCTTTCGCGTTTATCTCATCCTCGCATCGCCGATCAGAGCCAGCCAGCCAGCCAGCCAGCGCTCGGCTCGCTCAGATCGTTATCGATTCTTTTTTTCGCGCATCCCAGCGCATGAACAATCAATCCCGCCAGCAGCGGCCTTTAATTACACTGCGCTCGTAGCCTCGATATCCAGCCAGCACAAAAATGCGCCATCAGCGAGGGGGGGAAACGAGCTGCGACAGCGCGCTGCAGTCTTTAGGAAAAATCACGAAATCACAGCGCGAGAGACAGCTGAGGGAAGGTAAAAAGGAAAGCATCTCCGGTGTGGCGCGTGCGCTCGAGCGCGCGTTACGTAAGATTAAACGCGCGCATCCTGGACTCTCGGACGGAGAGCCTCGCGTTTTTCCCACCTCGGACGGATTTTTTCCAAGATATATCCGCGCCGCAGAACAAACAGAGACAATTAACGTTTTATAAAGGAGACAGCGCGCGCGATGCGACGCACAATTCCCTCTCTCGCGCTCTCTCGCATCTCTCGTGCCGAAGAGCAATTACCGATAGGCCAGCCAGCTCCAGCTCCTCTTACGTATGCAGGCAATCTCGTGGCATTTGCGCAATTATTAGAACAGAGAGAAGCTGCTCGCTACTCGCGCACACACACAAACACACATATACAGAGAGGCTGTAGCGTCCGTATAATAAATAGCCGATGCTCGTCTGCGTCTGTGTGCCCTGAAAGGTGTTGGTTCAAGATCATCCGGTGATACAAGATCGCTTGCGCATCTTCGCTCGTTATATATGCGCGAATATCGCCGTTTCGTCATTCAAATGCGATGCGCCGAGCGAGCTACTCGGCTATTTACGGGCCTTTCCTAAGACACACAGAAATGCGCAGCTCTTTTATGTAACCCATAACTGCTGCTGCTGCTGCTGCTGCTGCTGCTGCAAATATCATCATCTGTAGCAGAGGCTCACCTGTGCCAGAGCCTCCTTTCTGTTCTATACTCGAGCTCCTCGACAATATCGCAAAGCGCCAATCGTCGGAGCAGCCTCCTCTGGCTAATCTCTAGATAGAAAGTCTCCAGTCTGGTTCTCTCGCTTTTTTTCGCTCGGCTCGCTTTTTTCCATTCACGCGGATGTGTGTACGTCTGTTTTCGTTTGTTCCTATTTATGAAGACTCGGAGAGAATCGCACCTCTGCTTGTTTTTTACTTTCTTGAAGGTCTGTGTCGCTCGGAAAAAAAAGAGGTGTAATCTTAGCCGTTTTAGGAGGCTTTATTGTATTTTACGAGGCGTACCGGCCATCGAAAAGGCGCTTTTTTCAGCTCATTAATAGAAATGAATGCGTAAATACGTTTTTTATCCTCAGCTCCGCGCTTGTTTCGGTTTGAAAATAATATTACGCGCGCACTGACGAAAAAAACATCTAGATTTATGAGGCATCCTATATCTGTATCATCATTAAGAATACAAGATATCGAAGCTACACACATATATAAGCTTACTAAAACACATTATTTTTTCTAATTAAGGCCAAATGAAGCTTGAATGCATTACAGCTAGACGAAAAATGTTCGTGACCTAATATCATTTGTAACATAAAAACATACTGATTGCAAAGGAGTTCATTATAGTTGATGCTCAGAAAAAATCCAGCTTTAATTAAAACATCGGAAAACTTATCTTACTTATTTACACGGTATATATAAGTTATAGCTTAGACTGAACTACAAAGATGAATTATTTCGGTTTATCTATAATTTTAAAACCATAATATATATTACTAATGTAAAATATTTGATGTTCAGATTGTGTATACAGGCATTTGGATTACCTTAAATAATTAATTCTACTTGTATATATGTATAATTATATCTTACATAACACTTAAAAATCTCATGTTTACAGAAAATGTCAGAAACAAATTGGAATATTAATATGCAGATCATTATTTATTCAGAATATTCAAGGATTATTTCAATTACAATCAATTAAAAAAATAGAAAATCGAATTTGCATACACGCATAAACATACAAAATAAATGCAATTTGCATTAAATACAAAGTCAGCCAAGTCAAAGAATATACTGTTACAATTAACGTAATGGCATTTACAAGGATAAGAAATTAAACGAATAAATTTGTCAATTATCGAATGTTGAAAGATTATTTTATCAAGATTTCAAGTAATCATCACATTCTTCAGTATTCAAAAATCAATACAGCCAACATTTCGACATTAGTCAGGTGAATCAATTTTTCATTAAATTGCGAAAGCAAAAAAAGGGAAACAAATTTGTAAGATGAATAAGGTGTTGTCGAATATAGTGTTTTACATTATTTTATGTTTCATCATTGAAAAAAAATAAAAATAAAAATACTTAATGAATTCACTTTTTGTACCATTTTTTAATAAACGTACAATTATATAAATTATTTAAATGCAGAAGTGTATTATTATTGAATTAGCGATAGTGTTAATGTATGCAGAGACGTTCGAGCAAATGTACTCATTTCTTATTGTGAGAAATTGGAGGCTGCTTTCGAGCTGTTTTATATACTTGGTTAAGGATAGCGTCTTTTCGAAGGTGAGGATGATGGTATATAACTGCTGAATAACAAGGACGTTCTGGTGGCGAACGGGATTGAGTTTTTATTGAATGACGGATGAGTCAGACTTCGATCAGAGCTCTAGACTTTTGAGATGTTTTTTTCTTTTTTTTTACATTTTGCATATTTCGCGCCTATATTATGGCCGGTTGTTTAATTCGTGAATATAACGTGATCTCTCCGATAACAAATTTTAACAGTTGTTTTTATTTTAATTCTTTTTTTTTCTTTAATAAAATAAATTCTTTTGTGCGCGTTTACATAATTTAGTTTGCTCTCACGAGTTTATAAATAATAAAATGTGTAATTCTAATGCAGTTTGTAATTTATGCATTAATGAGGTTAAAATGAAAACAAATCGAAGCGATTAAGAAGTACAATCAATTGTAACGTTGACGTATTATTGAACAATTGATCATTATTATGAAAAGAAAAACGTTTAATGTTTACTGCGCAACTTAATTTTGTCGATGATGTGATTTACATTCAAACATGATTAGACTACATCATGACGAACAAGTTTTAATGGTTATGCAAGTCAAAATAACACATGGTTCTTTATTAATTACCGTCTTGAGCTTTTAATTCTTACTCACTAGCAATTAAGAATTCGTTTATAATAATTATAATTAATGAAACTACTTTGCTCACCATATAAAATTATGATTGACAGCTACATCATTATTAAACAGTTTGAGAAAAAATGCATAAAATTTTACTCTCCTTTAAATAAACGTGTAACTAGATCAAGCATAGTTTTGACAAATCAATTACCGTACTAGCCTCCGTTCATCCCTACACAGCTCAGAATCAGTTCGAGGAAGAAAAGTACAACAGGTACGCAGAGCGGCTTAATGGGCCTTTATTATCGAAAAGTTTGCACACAGCTTTCTTACTAATTCATCATGATTATCTGTCGGTCGGGCTTCCCTTATTCCCCTAAGTGGCGATGATTCCCGAAACCACGAAGAGCAGCTGGCCTGCATGCTGCGTCCACACTTCTCAAAGTCAAACCCACTCGGTTCCATAATTTGTGCAAATCGCCGCCTCCGATGGACTGACTTTAGGAGGGCCGGCTTTAAGGCGTCCTCCTGTTAATCCAATTTTTTCGTTCCACCCACCGGGTTCTCTTAAGGGGAGCCCGCTTTCCTAAATCAGCCGGTGACAAGATAGCGTCCATTCGATGATTTACAAGCCATCCTAATAACAAGCGGCCAGTCTCCGATGGCTTTCTGAGACACTTTCCGCCCGAGCAAACCGCACTTATATACAGAGAGCGGCTTCCGCCGGCGAGAGAGCGTTTCAAGAGCGCGCCCGGTACGCCGTGTGCCATAAATTTAAGCGCGCAGGCGCAAGACCACCCACAACATCGAGAGCGCGCACGCTGGAAAAGCACTAAGCGCTCACGTACTCTCTCTCTTTCTCTCGTACGCTCGAATTGTGGCAGCGAAGGGGTTAAAGGAGTGTAGCTCTCGCTCGGCTCTGCTAAAGGAGCAGCTCGGAAAGAGAGGCAGCAAAGTATATACATACTCGCGTTCGGGTCTTCGGAAATGGACGGGCTATCTGTGGGATAACCGAGAGAGTTAGAGGGCGGGGCACTTCCTGCGCACTCCCGCCGCTTTAAGCGCCTTTTGCAGAACGAGGAAAATCCCTGGGCAAGCTTTTGTCCTGATGTCGGGGGCTCGAGAGTTGGAGCAAAATGCCATACGCGTCGATGGACGAGAGCGCGGCCGAGATGATTTATAATTATGTTGAGATAATTACGGTGCTTCGATTGCGCTGGGAAGAAAAATGCATGGGCCATTTTACGCAAATTAAATTTTAATTCTGCCTGATTATTATGGCTGGGTAACGCCCTTTTTTGTTTGAGCGCATATCGCCGACAAGTGGCGGGTAACATCGTTCAAGGAGGGAGTAATGTCGATCACGAGATTGATGCAACGTCTCGTGTAATAAAGACTTGGAGATTATTCACGTTTTAGCAATGTAAGATCGGCGATGGCTCGCTGCATGACAAACGTAAAGGAATAATTCAATTTTTCCATTGTCATGCTCTGCACTATTAGTAATATTGAAATTATCTATCTAATTTATCCTTGTTTCATTATTATATTTTAATTCAAATTATTGCAAACTGTTCACTCGTATAATAAGTTAGACTAAATAATCCAGCAAGCCAAAATATAATCTAAATCGCTCTTGGAAATTCAAAATGGATTACGCATGCAAAATAGAATTCTCGAAATCTCAAGATAAATTTTATTTATAGATTAGCATGAATTTCGAGAGAAAAAAAATAACATAAAAAAGAATAAACACTTTAAACCGAAACGGAAGCCAAGTACTTAAAAAGCCATAGTCACGTAAACGCTTGAACAATGCTCAAATTCCACGCGCATTTCGAGTAGAAACCTGATTTATTCGTTCATCAAGCACGTATACGGTCAAAAAAATAAACTTCTCTAGTGTTGTTGGACATTTTAGGAGAGCACGTACGGCTTTCAAAGAATAGTTAAAAAATATAGTCCTTTTATGTTCATTATACTAGATACTTTTTTTTCGTTCTCATATTTTACACATGAACTTAATATTTTTATACATAAAATATATAATAAGGAAATTCGAAATAAAAAGCCTGAACGAAACATAAAAAAATCGAAACCAAAACATTTTCGAAAGGTCCATTCGAAAAGAATTGACAAAGTGATCCGATTAAAAGCAAGCGCACTGATCCAGAGAATTGTTGACCCAACTATTGTCAAAGCCAGTGCTCTCAGTGGAAGGAGAGCCGTTCCCTTTGTCGAAAACCTCAAACATGATCGCCGCTCACAAAGCCGGCATATTCGACCCATCCAGAATCTCTCCTCGCGATGGTTTATGAAAAATGTTATAAATTACGAAACTACCGTTCGGGGGCGTCCCTTTAGAATATTGGCCACGTCCAGAAGGAAAGATCGCCCCTATATTCACGAGACCAGTAGTCAAGTATATAAGAGAGCGAGAGAGCGAGAGAGAAGAGCCACCGCCAGCCGAGTTCCCCGAAGCGTTCTCGAGCGCCTCCTACTTGTCCCCGCGGCGCGAAGCCTTCGTCAATTCTTAAATACACACAAAAGACACGATTTCTTTTTTTTTTTTTTTTCATCCTCCGAGTCTCGTCGCATCCTCGAGAGATGACCCACGCGCTAAGATAACACGCGCGCATTCAGATTATAATTCGAGTATTTTATCTTCTTATAAATCAGCTCTAAAATTTTAAAGCCCGCGTCCCGTGGTTTCTTTCCGTCGGAATCCGTCCCTGTTTTGTCGCTACTGGCTTCTTAGTCCTCCTCTGCCTCTTCTTCTTCTGCTTATTCTTATGCGTGTCCTCTGTGTGTGTATGCTCGAGCGAGATAATATTGTAACCGAGTCTAAATCTGCTTAATGTGGGCTTGCTACCGAGGCCGAGCTCCAAATCCACTTAAATGCGATCTGGAGTGTTTAGGCTTACGAGATTTTCTGGTGTTTTGTTTGGAAGCATCGAATTAACTTGTAATTTCATGTTTATTATAAGCGTTTCTTTGAATACTCATAAAGTCGCTTTAACTTTACGTACTTGTTAAGAATTTATTGAAGCTCGTATTAAGTTTGTATATGTTGAAATATAATATTTGAATTTATTATTGTTTATTAATTCGTGAGAGTTAATCTGTTAATCTTCCTAACACTTTTTAAAACTTATATATGAAAAGAAATAAAAGATCGCGCGCAGAGACATATTTTAAATCCGGTTATGGCAAACGAGGTAACATTAGGCGCAAGCGGTTTGATTAATTTCAATGTATGCGCGCGTATTATTCTCTTCACGAAACTCATCTTGTCCTTATTAGCGGCTAAGACACATGACACTTCATTAACATATTTACCTTCATAATTGCAATCTGCCTGCCTACATCAAGCGAATCGCTCGCCTCTTTTTTCTTTTGTTAGATAATGTAGCTATAATCCGCAATTTTGTGCATAATTGCCAACTTTTACTATTAGATAAATTTCTATTTTTTCAAATTCGGAGTTTTTGTTATTTTTGTATAAGTTTTATAAAAATTATAATAGACAAAATAAAAGTTTTTTTTATATCAATATTTATTAAATGCATTGTACGAATTTTGATGAAAATTCTAAACTTATGGCTTAAATTCTCAATACTTAATTTTTATCAATCGAGCGTTTCTACAAAATATATATATATTGCAATATCTGCAGATCTAGTAAATAGTTGTCCTCCAAAATGATAGACTTTATTTCAGTGCAAAATGGAAATCAAATATTTTCTAGCAACTAAGAATGGTATATACACGAAACTTTTTAATCACCTTATTCATTTGGAAAGTTTTTAATGATAAAAAAATTAACTTACTGTTTAAAAATTTAGCTCGTTTTCAAAAATATGTAATGTAGGTATACCATAGATATCGAATGAATATTTTGATGTAGATAATATACAAGTATTGACGTATGGAAGTATCAAGTTTGTATCGTGATTATGTCATCCTACAGTAAAAAGTAAAAATTTCAGATTTCTATATTTAGAGAGTCTTAAAACAAAAGAAAGAAATCATAATAAATGGAAAAATATCAAGTTACCACTTGCAAAGCTCAGAAAAATAAGTCTAACTTTACATCCTGACCTGTCAAGTGGAAATTCTTTTTTTATCACTTTCATTGGTGGTGTTCGATATAGATAGTAAATGCTTATATTTACTTCAAATGTTTGACGTACTTTTGTTCTATAATAATATTTTTTCAATCGTGCAGATGTGTAAAACTTTAACAAAGAAATTCGGAATGTATAGTTCCTTAGTGTATGTCATCGTGTTGTTACACCACTTGATTTAAACTAGTGAGTTTTTTACAATCGCAATAACAAAGCCTAATGTTAATTTGAATCTTATAAAATAACTGATAGATTTAAATTAATGAAAATGCAACTTTATTTTATATCTAATTGTCATTGATTATATATTAGTGTTTAAAAGTAAGCTTTTTAACCAATAGTTTTGTTTATAAAAGTGTGTTAATTTACGTATCAAATGCACATTATAAATGATTATACAATAGAAAATATAAGCTCAATCATTTTTAAAGTGCATATATTATGTACTTGATTGTACTTTCGATTTTACACAACCGATACTAATTCTAACTGAAAAGTGTTTGTACATTTATACGCACATATAATCATATCAGCAGACACACGACAACACTTTAGCGTCTCAGACGTCAACGTCAGTCCACTGCTACTCAATCAGAAAAATTGTTAAAAAAAGGCACTTAAAAAAAATATGTCTCTTGCAACAAAATCGAAAAGGCGCATATCATCATCTCTTGTGGCAAGTCTGCTCCAAAGTCTCGCATTCTCACGTCCATGTAAATTGAACGCTGATTGGAAAGCAGCGCCGTCAGGAGCTTAGCTCGGCGAGAAAGCGCATTTCAAAGTGCGCGCGTGCGGGCGCGGGCAGGTAGGCACATACACGCACATAGGTATATATATACGCGTGACTGCAGTCTGGCGCGCGCGCGCGCTCAAAATCGAAGAAATCAATAGGGTAGAAAGAATAAAAAGTGGCAATGCCGGCCAAAAGCTTATTATACAGAGGAATACGTTGCAATACATCGGCGAAAGATTTACGCAGGACTGGGGAGAGCGCGCGAGGCGGGAATGCAGCTCTGCGCGTGCACTCCCGACTTCGCGCGAAAGAAATCTCATAACAATCAGCCCAGGAACGCATTAAACGCTCGGCGGCGGCGGCGGCGGCAGCCAACCATGTATCTCACTCATTATCAGTACTTCGGAGAAAATTGTAGATAATTCTAAAATGAAGTCTGTCTCAGCGCGAGCGCGCGGCGGCGGCAGCGCTGTGCGCGCTTTGGCTCCCAATACGCAGTGAAAAGACTGAGGCGAGCGCGCGCGCGCGCGCGAGTCCCATCACTATATTTCTTCCGCTGCCTTTCAACCTTTGCTTTACCCCGAAGGGAGAAGTGTCATTTCCATCATTGTATGTTATGTGACATGCGTGATGAGTGAAGAGTCGAGCCTTTTTCTTTGGATATATACAGCGCCAACCTGTGTGTGTGCGTGCGAGAGCAATATATGTATATAAGCGATGCCTTATAACGGGAGAGGCCCCGCAAACAGCGAGCGCGCATCAAAGAGCGTATATATATATACATGTAGAGACATATATAGCTATAGTTTGCCGAGAGAGGCCGAATGAAAAGCCGGACATCGCGCGATGAACAAGCGCAAAATAATCATGATACAATTTGCGCGAGGCACGTTTGCGCCAGGCTCGCTCGCTCGCGCCGATCATGAGAGTCCTTCCTCTCTCCCTCTCGCTCTCTCTCTCTCTCTCGACAGCGACTTATATAGCCGCGCGCGCAAGCGCGAACGTAAATATAAAGAGCGATTCTAATGCGGATCTTCTCAATCGGTCAATTAAAATGATTGCACAAAGCCGGGGCTTGTGTCCGTGTGTCCGTGTGTCCGTGTGTGTGTGTCTGCATGTACCTGCCGACAACGGGACCGGCTCGAACGAGTGTGTTTTATGCGCTTGCGAGCAGGCGCACCTGATAAAAATGTCCTTTTGCAATTTGCAGAGGCGCTAATGTTTCGACAGTCACGCGGACGCCGTGTGAGCCAGCTGCGCGAGCGCTTGAGAAACGCCTCGATTTTTACCCCGCATCGGGAAAAATTAACAATGGCTATAACAGCGTTTATTGCACGCGCGCTTCTTCACAATACCTCTCGAACAAGATTAACGTCAATTTTATTTTTACTAATTTAAACCGAGTCTGAAATATACTTTTTCTCATTCTCAACGAACCTCAAGTGAAATTTGTTTTTCTTTTTGACAAATTACTTCCTTTCCTTTCCTCATTAAAATAACATTCTTTCTCGAAAAGAAAAGAACTAAATATATTCACTGCTTATTTTGTAAAAGCGTTTTTGAAACAAGTTTTTCTTCAACTTATTTTCAAATGCTAAACGGCTCTCGTGAAGCGCCGTCGGCGCAACAAGTGTGCGAAATTTTCTCGATCCATATAGCTTCACGCTCAGATAAGCCTCTATATACGTATTAAATAACATGGATCAAGTACTCTCGTAAACCCCTAATTTCTTGTAACTCGATATCTTTAATTTCAAAGTTATTTTATACGCGAAATTCTAGTACTTCTTGTTCCTCTATCCGACAAGGTAAACAAATTACATTATTATTTACATTTTCTAAATACTATACATTTACTTCTCACGAAAAAGGGATGCGTAGATATAGAAGATAATTTGTAATTGGTGAGAAACATTTTCGTAACTAAAACTTTTGTTTAACACATTTCTAAAATATACCTGATATATTATATGTATATCATAAATTTTAATAAAAGAAATAATTATATTTTATATTAAATTTATTAACGAATACGGAGTAAAAAATAAATCTTTTACTACCTATTATAAAGAATATTATAACAGTGTAAAACACACATAAGATTGATAAGTCGCGCATTAATTTTTATTATGAATAGTTTAATACTAAAAATACACAGTGATATATTTGGCGAAGTTTTGCGCTACTGTGCAGCAATTCTGAATTATGTTCTATGCAAATGCGCGCTCTTGCATTTTGAATTCATAAATTCTGGCTCCGCTGAATATGAAAATAGCTCTAAAGAATGTAACCAAAAACGACGCGTCTATTATACCATTATAGTCCAAGATATATTACGTGCACGGATAAATTACAAAATGATTTCTAACAATATCGGGATAATCAATCATCGAACAATGAAAAAAAATCTCAATAACTTTTTTTTAATATCGATGATACTGAATTGAAAACATTTTTATCAAGTCGACCGTATAGAATAAAAAATAATGAGTTTCTGTAGTACAAAGAAACTAATAAAGATTCAACAATAAAAAATCAAAATTATTATAAACAACAGCATCTAAAATTAAACAATTTTTTCACACATCAGAATACGTTTTACGGAAACGTAATTCCCCGTACTACTCGCATGCTACTTCACGAAAAATCCTACAACCGATCCCCAAAAAAGCGTAGGATAATCAATATTTATCAAAGTTCCTCTGCTCTTATTGTTGTCTGAAGCGCAGTCGAGAAAAAAAACGGAGACACCTCTCCGCCAAGCGAAGAAATCCACGTGTTTGCAGGATTTCCTGTTGAACGATCCTTAAAAAAAAAAAAGGAGGCTCCCAAAGAGGATGCCACCGCGTACGTGTCAAAGCACTTGAGAGCTCAAGCACACACAGACACCCAGAGACAGCGCACGCATCAATATAAAAGAGAAAGAACGACACAATAGGGGAGTTATAAAAAAATAAATGTAACGTAGTCTCGGAGAGTTGGGAAAGCCAGTTGAGAATAATAAAGAGTAGGTGCCAGGTGTCTAGGGAGGGGAGCACGGCAGCAAGCTCCTTGCTGCATGTAGGTATACACACACACATACACATTGAGAGAGAGAAAAAGAAAAGCATCTCTAAAAGCAGTTTCATTAGATAGGACGAAGAGAGAGAGAGAAGGCCGTGTGTGCGCTTATGCACCGACGTGACAAATGATAGGCTGTCCGATGCTGAATGCTCGCAAGCGCCCCCTGTTGCTGCCGCTCGTTTATTTGCGGTCACACATTGTCAAGCGGCAGCGCTATATACGTGCGCTACCACTGCTGCTTCTGCCGCGCGCGCGCGCATCGAGCTCTCTTCTTGGCTTATTGGCCCCGTTAGATGCGGGAATTCGTCACGGGCTCTTTGGGGATGTTTTGACGACCAGTTGACGAGAGACTGATATTGTCCCCCTCGGAAAGCGCGCGTGCGACTTCCCTTTTTTTTTCGAGGCTATAGCGCGCACGTCTGAGGGTGCGGAGGCATTGTCATAACGGACACGCGAGATACACTCGATCCGGCTTGTACTTCGGGGCCACTCGACACACTCTAAACTCTGGTAATTTTAACGGATCTCGCAGCTCGTAATGTTCGATGCGACTCTTTTTTTTTCTGCGATGTTTGGCTAAGGATGGATAGGTACCGGTCACATGTAGCGAGCAAGTCACGACTGCCGATTTATCATTGTTGATTTGGAGTATTTGATATGTGTATATTTGCGAATCTGTTCGTGTTTACTTTAGTTAGATTTAAATTCAAATAATGACCTTTCATTTATACTCCAGTCTTAGATCAATTGCTGATTATTGAAAGTTCCACAAATTACCATGTGAGATGAAATAAATAAAAAGTTTCGAATGTCAGAGAGAAATAAAAGAATTGTCTATTTGTTTTCTGTCACCAGTAAACCAAGATGAATCGACCTCAAACTCTGTAACTCGGTAATAACACATATCTCTCAGTAGGAAAAACATCGAGCATGCGCGCATCCCCTGCAAAAATCCCGGATAAAAACGGCCAGTAAATCAAGCAGTTTGTTAAAGGCCTTCACGGTTACAACGGTTTTTAGTAGACAATAATTAATTCCCTTTCAGCCGGCACGCGGGTCATTAAACATGTAAAGTGATACATTAAAATTTTTCGTATTCCTTAATAGAATTTCATTAAACGAAGAAACGAGGAAGAATCGCCAAAGACGACAGAGGAGAAGGCCAGGGAGAAAAAGAAGAAGCAAAGAAGAGAGGGGAGAAGAAAAAAGTGTGGCACATCGATTTGGCCGCTCGCGCGCAGCAGCGCGATGGGATCGGCTCGCGCGCGGAGTTAGTTTCGCGGATAATGTTTCTTTACCCTTCCGAGTTGGACGCTTCTCTTTCTCTTTCTCTGTTACCCGGGGACCCCGCAGTTTCGCCGAGGCGCGCTTGCATATACACACCGTGGGCCCTCCCCTGCTCGCTCGAGAGCCGCGCGCACACATATATTTTACGGCCTTTTCTTCGCCTGACAATTCTTTAGCTGCGAATTATACTCGCCCAGCGCGCGCAAGCGTCTATATGTGTGCGTACGTATATACCTTGTTTTTAACATATCTCTAATGGAGGAATTGTTAGGAGTGCGGGCCCTCTAGTGATCGGTGGACGCAAGCGCGCACGCGGGGATTAATGCCTGATAAATCACAGGCGTGGGGCTGCGCTTTTCAGTCCCTATATACCCGCTCTTGCGTGTGTCTGCTGCTGCTGCTGGCTTCCTTTTATTTTCATTTCTCGCGCCTGCACACACACAGATGCGTCTCGTTCTTCCCGAGCTTTATACGTATAATGCGCCTTTTTTGGCTCTTAGAAGGGGAATATTAGCATGCGAAATTTATGGGAAACTACGCACGGTGATTTGTTAATTAAAATTATTTACCGCGCAAGGATAAATTGATAATGCTGAGCGAGCGTTTATCCGCGCGTTCCATGGCTTTAACGATGCTTTATTGGTAGGGGGCCTTTGGAGACACTGTATCTCCGCTTCGTCAAATGTATTTAAACAAGGTAATTGGACTTTTTTTTCGTCAAGCGCGATTTCCTTTATGAAATATAATAATTATCGAATCGTAAAGTTTTGTACGAATGTAATCGTCGGGCGGAGTGGCTAATGTATTTTTCGAGGATGCGGCGCGCAGACGAGCGCGGCTTTACGTAAACGCACGGAAAATATAGTTACTGTTACTTGCGCCAGGAGCGATTGTGAAATCGACTATTCACCAAACGAGTGTGTAATTAAAATTTAACAAGAGGCTGCGGCTGGAACGATCGCCGCGCTGGAAAAAAGTGTGTTTTTAACGCAAATAAAAAGCGGCCTCTCCGGGGGGAAAAAATGAATATTCTCATTACTCGAAAATTGTAGAGCCGGCGCCGAGCTAGCCGAGTAATAAATCGAAAGCACTTTTTCTCCACGCGTACTGTTTGAAAATCATTTTTCCATTCTCCCCCCTCCTCCCTTTTCTCTCGAAAATGTTCCGAGAAGCGAGCTGAAAGAGGGAGAGAGAGAGAGAGAAGCATCAATTTCGAATGTTATATGCATTTAGTACCCGTCGTTAAATGCCCCGGTCACGGATCTCCAGCGCGGGCTCTAAAAGCGCATTAAAGCGAAAGAGCCGCGAGAAAAATTCACAGATACTTCGATTATTCCGCTTGTACTCGCTGCGCTCGGAACGCCATAGCTCTCTCTGCGTCGCATGCGTGCGTATATATTTATATATGTATAGTCGGCTCTCCTCGTGAGCGGGCCCACAGAAAGGGAAGATGATCGGCTGTTGGCCTGCAATTGAGCGGAAAGCCAAAAAGGAGTCCAGCTGCCAGGCCGTCCCTCGCGCGTATATCCCTTTAACTGTAGCGAAAAAAGAAAGAACGCACGCAGGGAGAAAGAGAGAGAGAGAGGAAAGCAAGGTAGAAAGAAAGAGAGAAAAGGTGATGGTAATAGCACTCCCCCAATATTGTGACTACCATGTCGACAGAAGAACTTTAGGCATTCAACATGCTCGTCGGGCCGGAACGCCATTTATTATTCTCCGGCGTGAACAGCGCTCAGATTTATTGGAGAGAGACGCCGGGCTCTCAATGTCGCGCAACCGTACGCACACGCTCCTCTCTCTCTCAAGCGCGCCTGTACTAGTGCGGTCGGATATTTGTGGCTTTTGAGGTTTCGTCCATTCATCGAGGGCGAGAAAATCAATGGGCCCTGCCAGCGCTCGCTCTTGGCTAAAGGACCTGGGCGGTCCCAGCGCTCGCACCAAATTCAATTCGATTTCGGAAAAACGCGGACACAATTGCCCACGGCCACTTGAGAAACGAGAATGGACTGCGGCTTACACTCGATTATCGCCGGCTCTTTATTCTCTCCTCTTCTCCTCCCTATCCTTATATTCTCTCCATCGGCATTATCTAGCTCACGTGGATTGCGAATGATTGATATCGACTGGGCTGGCCTCGAGCTGTGTAAACGCGCAGCTATATGATGATGCGCGAGCCAGATATCGCTTGTGCGCTAGGGACTATATACCTACGTCGACAAAGCTGGCTTTCCCAGAAGAACATGCAGGCCTTCTGTACTTCTGCTTTTTATGTTTTCTCGCGGATGAATGAGGGAAATTTATCTGATAAAACGTGTGCGGCTACCTATTTGGGTCTTTTTGTTGCGGCTTAGGGAGATCTGTTTTGGTTTCGTTGACGATTTATGAAATATGAGGTGTAAGCGGTTTACAATGCAGCGAGGGATCAAAATAATTTAAAGGATAATTGTTGGCTTTTAAAGGGGCGACGGTTTATGCGATTTGGGATGGCTTTCAGTTGTGCCATTCTTGCGTTCCAAATGTGGATTTAGATGGTGCGGCCAAGATTGTGGGATGTTTCACTTCCTGAAAGTGAACACTTCTTTCATGAAAAGGTACAATGTGGAATGGGAAACGGTCTTTGAGACCGTTGATTCTATCGAGATAATTTTTCATCGAGATAAGTTGAAAACAGGAAAGGATCGATTAAATTGAAACCACAACAGACATATGTAAATAGTTTTCTTATATAAAAGAAAAGTCCGATTTTTGAAAATATTTCTATTTTCATTCATAGGATTATTTTACATTGTCTTTTTGAAGTTTTAAGATTAAAAACTATCAAGGAAGTATTTAGTTATTTTAGTCACGAACACGCACAGGTATTTATTTATTATAATAGAAAAAGTTGAAGAACAAGAAAAACGTTTGACGAAGATTAAAGCTTACAGCTCGTCGATTTTACAACAGCTTAGCAAACTCATAAAACCTTCTCATCGAGCATTAAAGATACACTACAAACTCTACAAAGATAAAGCGTTTATTGGTGAGGACGCAGATATTATCGGCTTTTCAGCAAGAAACCGCGGCTATTCTAAACACTTTATTATTATGGCGAAAAAGTGTATTTTATCGCGGAAACAAAAATAGCTAAATCTCAAGCAATTTCTTCTCCTTTTCAAAATCTGTCTAAACATTTTAAATTCCAATACGCATTAAAAATAAGTATCAATATATTCCGAGGAGCGCTCGGGCGAACTAAATAAAACTGGACGTTTCAATGATTTAAAAAGGTAAGAAAAGTCCAACAATAAGGCAATCTCGGCAAAACAAATTAAGTCGGAGCGCGCGCGGGCGCGCGAAGCCGAAGAAAGCAAAGTATGCCGCGATATAGAAAGAGAGACGGAGAGAAAAGAGAGAAGAAAGAGAAGGAGGAGAAGGAGGAGGGCCATCTATCAGTGCGATTGAACAGTCCTAGCGTTGCAAAAGGAACCAGCCGAAAGTGCATCCAAAACGCCTAATTTAACGCATCTCATAACACTTAAGTCGTCCATAAATTTAGGCGGTAAACGAATTTAACGTCGCGCGCGTCGGGCGCGCAGTGGTCTTTATAGGCTTCTTAGACGCTCGCGCGTGCGGCCAAAGAAATGCGCAAAAAATGAACCTTTTATTTTAATGTGGCTGCAGCGAGCGTTTCGGTGATTTAGCGCGCCGAGTGACCCTAAAGGGTCGCGGCGCAATCTCCTCTATATATATACACACACACACACGCGCGCAGGCATCTTTGGCGGCGGCTATGGTACAATTTTTCAAGCTGCCCGACCCCGAGCGGAATTCCGCGCATGACGAGAACTTTGTTGAGCGAGCGAGCGAGCCTTTTCTTAATTTACGTCCTGCTAAAGACGCGACCCTTATACACCCCGTACGCATATAAGCAAGCGCGCGCGCTCATTCCAAATAAACTACAGCCAAGCATTTCGGCTTTGAATTACACGAGCTGTAACAAGCGATTCTTTTTTTCTTCTTTTTTTATTTTTGCTTTGCTAATAAAAGAACGTTGGAGCGCGGTATCTTTTTGCGGACGCGAAAAGTTATTAGAGCAGTGCGCTCTTGCTGGAATATTTGCGTGAGACCGATGGGTTGTTTTTTTATTTTTGTGTTTTTTTTAGGTATGCAAATGGGAGGGTTATATAATTGTTGAGAAATTCTTTTGTGAATGGTAATAAAATATTAACAGCGCTTTGCTTTAAAGCATAGTTAAAAAGACTACGTTAAAAGCGAATATATGTAACTTTGTTGTGCGTTAACTTTAACAAAATCATTTTTTATGTTAAGTTTTTTCAAGTTACTGTAATTAATAGTTACGGCTCGTGAAAAGTATAAAATTATCTGCGAAATTAGATAAATAAAATCGATAAAATATAATATAGGACAAATATTGAAAAACCTTAACTAAAAATTGAAAGTTATCGCAAAAAATGAAGCATTTATTTCTAATTAAAATTTTTTATGGTATTATGCTAATAAAATTTTAAAATTCTGATTTAAAAAAGTTATTAAATATATATTTTAATAGACTTTTTAATCATATACGGGCAATATGATTTTCTAAAAATAACTATGTTACTTACAGAATTTCGCTAGAATTATAGTAAAATTTATTCTAGTTCCCAAAAAACTTTTTCCTTACTTGTGACCTTATTCTATTATTATATTATTATATTCACTTAGATCTTAATTATTCGCCTTAAGAAAATTGTTATAAAAAACATTTAAATAATCTTAGATAAAGAGAGAAACAATATTTCCTTTGTTCAATCAATTTCTAGAAAAAAAAACTCGCACGTATCTTTGTATGCAATTAAAAATTTTAATCAACCTTATAATTGCTCGGAGCAGCAGCGTACAGAGAGTGCATCAAAAATTACGCTTTGTTCGTTATGAAATATTTCATAGTGGTAAAAATGAAAAAGCTAAATGTATATAAGCCTGGCTCGCGGTATTGGATTCAATTGATTTATAGGATCAAACAATCGATAAAAGGGGCATCGGAAATAAAGGCAAGAAAAAAAAAGAGGAAGGAGCAGCAGAAGAAGAAGAAGACGAAGAAGACGAAGAAGAAGAAGAAGCAGCGCAGAGTACGCTGAAGCAGCTCAAACTCTGGCTTGGCTCGAGCTCGCGCGAAGATATATGATCGCTATATTAACCCGGTCAATCTACTTTTCAAACTCGTGCGATCTTAATTAAATCAAACAGCATTCGTTCGAAACGTGAACCCTTAATCAATGTAAAGTTTGTAATTTGCTAAAGACACGCCGTTTTGATTTACGATTGCCGTCTCAATTCTTTTTTAACGCCCACACGAAGGGGCATTCTCTCTTGCTCTCTCGTTGCATCTCTCCAGCTGCAGGCTGGCCTCCTTGATATTCGCTCGCAGCGCGCGCCCGGGACAAAACAAAGAATTACGAAAAAGAATTAACGAGTATATGCAGTTGTCGAAAAAAATAATTGTTAAGTGCGCGCCCCCAATGCGCGATCGAGCAAGTGAAAGTATCTCCCGCGAGGGTAGGATCTCTGGCTTTAAATTTCGCGGACTCGCTGCGAGAGAGAGAGAAAAAAGAGCAAAGAGCCAGGCTCGCGAGCGCTGGGACGAAGGGAACAAATGAACTATTTACAAATACGATCGAAGATAGGCGCGGGGGGGCAGGGGGCGAGCCCCCCAAAGAGAAAAACCAACACGAGCGCTATATATAGCGGGCCTCTCTTCTGCTACTCCGCCCACGGATCCGCCCTGCCGACCTCTTTCATCGATTGCTCATCGATAGATCGCGCGGCCCCAGCGAAATGCATTTACCCTCTGAGCTTTTTCTCCCGCTCGCCAAATATAAAAAGGATAAGAGAGTAAATAAGAGTAGCAAAAAAGGCGCGGGGCAGCCTTCCGCGCGCGCTCGCCGGATGCGAGAGATCGCACGGCCCCGCGTTGCGCTGTGTATATATACGGCCAGCAGCCGGTAATAAAAATATCTCTACCTCGGATTTTCGCGTGTACCGATCTCTCTTCTTCTCTCCCACTCCCTCTCTTTTTTCGCGATTCCAGTCTCCCCCTCTCCAACGCGAGGGGGCAGATTTTTTTCGTCCCATTGTCTGATGCTCGTATTTTTGGTGCTTTTCTCGGGGCAGATATACGAATTCGATAGTTTGTTTCTCGATCTTGATACACTCGGGGCCCGAGAGCGCTGCCTGCGAGAGCGAGGGCTGAAAGGATGAATGAAACCTTCTTACACGAGCTGGCGCGCGCTCAGGAGAGAGAGAGAGAGAGAGAGAGAGAGCTCCAAGATTCATTCATGATATTGTGCGAGAGCGAGGCAGGCTCTCTCGGCTGCTCGCACGCTTTATGTAACTGTAAATAAGCTGATAATTTGACAGCTTTACAGCTGCGATTTTTCAGCGAGTCCGCGGGTAATGAAATATACTTTTTTTTATCCCTCGCGCTCACCCGCTCACTTTTTTCTTCTTCTTATTAGACGAATGATAAAGCGATTTCGCGCGCAAGGCTCATCGATTTAGCGAGCCTCCGCTGGGGAATCTCTCTAAATCTTGCGCTCTCGAATTCCAGAGCCTTATAGCTGGGAGTTTAAATTTTCTTCTGTACACACGCACACAAACAAGGGATATCATGTTCTGAAAAAAGAGCGAGATTATTAAGGCTGTAACTCATCATTTTATAATATACATTTATATTAATGTCCCTTAGCATCGCGGGCTTAAAGGCGCGCTTTCAAAACCAGTAGGCGAGCGCAAGATTATTAAAGCGCCATAAATCTAGGCGCTCGCAAGCGCAAGCGCGCAAACATTTTCAATGATACCTTCTTACGGCCTTTTTACGCGTTATTCCAGTTCGCTAAGTAGCGGGGACAACTGGGCAAAAATTCAATAATGTTCGCGTAGATTACGCTACTGAAATTATTCATAAAGATTCGAAAGTCCAAGTTTATGAATTCAGCCAGCTGTAGATCATTCCGCGGCGGCGTAGCCAGCTGCACTAGCCTCTGTGTCGCGCGCGAATTTAGCCTGAAAAGTGAATTACTCGGCTCGTGCCGATAAAAAGCCGAGGCGTAATCTTCTTTAGATCCATAAATTAATTCAAACTCATTACAACTTCTTCCGAGTGCTTAAACGCGCTCGAGTAAAATAATACCGGCCGGCCGTTACACTATATCACATTAATGCTAAGCGTTTATCTAAGCGAGATCACTAGCGGCTTAATATATTTGACGCGCCAAGCGCCGGCGGCCTTAGGGGGCCTTTTGCCTACTATGTACAACAGCTCGCTAAAAATTCAAACGCCACCAAAAACCAACGCCTCGCTTGTATACATGTGTAACGGCTGCTCCAGAGCAATTACCGAGCTTTTTCCGTCATACACATAGAGCGAGCTTTTGGCGTTAATTTCTCAAAGTCGAACGGCCGGGCTTTGGTATGCACTTGCTGGAATCCCACATCTTTGCGCGCAAGTGCGTATAGAGAGACTGGCGAGTACGCAGGAGGCGCGTGTGAGAGCGCGGCTCGCGAGGTTAACTGAACACGCCTCTGAGGTTATAAATTTTGTCATATACGCCAAGCTAAGAACGCACGCGCCATGGGTGCTGCCTTCTTCTTCTTCTTCTTCTTCTCCTCCGTCTTCTTCGTCTTCCTCATCCCCAGGCGCGCGCAGCGAGAGCCTTTAGACTCTCTCGGAGCGCGCATACGTGTGGGTATGTCTATTAATTCCTTGTATACCCGTGTGTTATTAAAAGTAGCGGGGGGAGAAAAAGTTGCGGCGATTGAAAATTTGTATTGAAACGTTATAAAATCGTTATGCGCCGTGCCGAGAGAGAGAGAGAGAGAGAGAGCCGAGCCGCTTAATTAATGGACCGATAAATCTCGCGAAAATGAAATCCATGTAAATCGCTGCTAATACGCGTGTTTAATGCGCGCCTCGACAATCTCGTTGACTTTTGTTATTTAACGGATTGTAAGAGCCAGAACCCAGCCCGGACGCGTATATAATATCCTTTGAAAAGTGAAAATAAGCAATTTCTCGTTTGCAAGCGCGAGCAACGGACCGCACAGCCTTTTTTTACCTCTACCTATACAGCCTGAAAGCCTGAAAGCCAATGCCGATGATTTATTAACTAAAATAAGTGCATTTTAACGCGGCCTTTTTTATTATTCCAGAGTAATAGCTGCTCTTGTACGGCTCGCGCGCGCCACATTGCCGAGTATAACATTGATTATTAAATAAATATAAAACTTGTACCTACATGTGCAACAGCTAATATTTATTTTGTACTTTCGAGCATTTTTCATTGTCGTTATGCTTCTTTGAACATGGAAAACTTTGATTTTCATGCAAATAAAGTTTTTTATGTAGCTGCGTGTTCGAACAAGTTGCGACTAAACTACATATCAAAATTGATTAACCGAGACAAATATCAAAACAGCCTAATTAAAGTTAGGAAAGTTGTAATAAGAAACTATATCCTGCTATCAATAAACAATAAAATATGCGAGCGCAAATTTTTTCAGTTGTTACAATTATTATCTTTTCAATCGTGGACTTGAATTAGATTAAAATATCACTTTTTAATTTATAATTTATCAAGTCATTAATTTCGCTATGAAAAAGTCTGAATAATAAAATTGATTATCAAAGTTTCCCATTGATACTGTATTTAAAGTCATTAATAGCGCACGCCAACTCTTTATATAACAAGAAAGTTCAACTTCAATCGGCCTGATTAATTTGATTATTTTGACATGTAATTAGAGATACATTAGACGCATTACAAAACCAGGAACGCGCGAGGTGGAGAAAAGAGGAAAAAGGCAAAAGAAAAGAAAGTAATTCAATTCCCTAATTACAATGCTTCCCCTTTCTCTCTCTCTCTCTCGCTCTCTCCTCTTCTCCAAGCGCGTCCAATAGCGCAATATTTATAGGACGAAAACTTACCGTTACGTTATACGTTTTGAGGCTCGCATAAAAACCCTTTTTCCCACGCGTATATACACACGCGGCTCTCCTCGTTAATACGCACACAGCTAGGCGCACACATACTCAGCTTAGCGGCTGTTCGCGCTGTCCGGCTTATAATGAACATCTGAAAAGTTTTTCACGTACATTATAAGTTCGGCTATTTACAGAGCCGATTTTTCATCCGGCGCGGCGCAATCATTTAAGCTCGAATTATAAAACCGCTTTTTCTCTCTCGCCGCTTGCGCGCAGAACCACCGCAGGCGCCGCTGAAAAACTACGAAAAACCGAGTCGTAAACAAAACTAGTTTCTAACGCGAGGAAATTAATTAAGCGCCGGGGCCTTTTTTCCAAAGCCTCGCTTCCTCCCCCATTTTTTCCGCGCTCGACAAGCGCACAAGCGTCGCTCTTACATATACCCAGCCGAGAAGAAGAGATCGCTGAATTATTATTCCCGAGCTCGCGTTGATATTCCAAGCGCATCCCTAATTTATATATTAATTAAGACAGCTTTCTCGTGCGTGCACGTCCGCTCGGACGCGTACATTAGAGCCACGTCGCCCGAGCGTCTTAGTTTAGCGGCGCTCGAGACGGATTTCTCAAAACACGATATTTCGCGCTTGAGCTCGAGCAAGTGCAGCTAGGATGTATGTGAGCCACGCTGCTGTGCATCGTGTTACAGCGAGTTTTTAGCGCGCTTTATATTTAAGGCCATTAAACGCGAGGCTGCGAGAGCGCGCGTTACAAGATAAAACGGAAAGTGCGCGCCTGCGCTTGATTGATAAATCGAAAATTTCGAGGGCTTTTTTGCCTGTTGCTGCTCTGCCCCCCCTTAGGCTTGTGCGCCGTAAATTTCAGCGCGCGGGGAAAGTGGAGTAATATTGATCGCTCTAACTATTTGCTAAATCACGAGCGTTTTATTTTCCCTTTTACTGCGGGATACGGCCTACCTTGTTGCGAGCGATATGAGCTAAATTGATGCATGGCCTTACGCTGCTCTAACCTGCCGCCGATAAACTAAGCACTTATCTTAATGAAGAAAATTGTTATTTCATAATAAGTGTAAATAAAAGCCATTAGGAGTACTATTTAAATATTATGTTTCAATTTTGAGGACTTTTTGGTTTTACCTATATTGGTAGGCTGAATTTTGTAACACTGATGTTCAACAAATTTTATTTACGTACTTGGATGATTTATTAAGCGACGCGTTTAGTAGATTGATTGTATACGAAATTATGGTTAAAGAAGCATTATTTGTCACAACAGTAATGATTAATATTTAACTATAAATAGATCTTATTATTATTAATATATTTTAAAACGACACTTTTATATACTAAACCGTGCATATATATCAGCTGGAATTGAGTAGATGGATGAATCGTCTGCGTTTAACTGCGTCGAGGACCGGATGAAATTAATTTTAGATTTTTGAAAACAGAAGATGCTCAGAGTAGAGAAAGACTAAGAAATTAACAGCTGAGCGTAAAAAGAATTAAAAAACTGGTTTTGACCTCTGGTATAGTATCACATGTTTAATTTATGTTTTCTGTTGTGATTTTGATGGTTTTTAAAGCGGATGAAATGTAACATATAAAAGCAAAAACTAGAAACATCCGAAGATTTATCCCTTGTCTCGTAAAAATGAAAAATGACATTATTGTAAATAATTCAATAAAACACGAAATGTAAATAAATAAAGAGAGAATTTCCATTTAAACAGTATAGAGCTACAGGCCTTATTCAAATAAAGCGACCAATTTAAAATAACTTTTCCCCATATTAAATTTGCGTTAAAAAACGAAAATGTTATTGCCACAATACACTTAATTAGCAAGCCAGTTGCCTTATTCAGTTAATAGCGAATCTCGTCTAAATGTACTTAAAAAGCGAAAAGAAAAAAAGGACAGCAAAAATTCCAAAAAGACTCGAGCCTCAACAATCCGAGCAATATCTTAATGCAATTAAGGCAAACGTCGCGAGCCGAGGCATAAAAAGTAAAATTAGCCTTGTCGGAAAAAAATAAATAACGGCTGAGTTACGAGGAAACATAAAACCGATGTTTACATTAAAAGTTCGTATTATTATATTAAGGATATCTTATTAACCCGGCGGCGGCGTCGAGTCTCTCGCGTGTGCGCGTGCGCGCGGCATGCTGTGTTGCGCGCGGCGGGAAACACTCAGCGCTTGCAGTCTCTCTCTTTCCTCTCTCTCTCTCTCGCTCGCTGCGGCTGGCGAAATGACAACTCGGACAGCGATACTCTTACGATATAATTAAAGCACAGAGCTCTCGAGAGAATCTGCGGCCGCTCACGTATTGTACACAGCTGCATTCCCTGTGTATACTTTACAACTATGTAAGCATAACTCGGCGGCGAGTCGCGCGGCGCGCAGCATCAATAAAAGGACAAGTCCGTTATATGGGCGAGCGAGAGAGCTGGCGCGCTGAAATATTGCCGTCGATGAAAGAAGTCGCGATGTCACTTCCTTAATTATCCCTAATTCTTCCCTAATTGTAAATCGCGCGCTATTATCCCGGCAAGCGGATTCGTTAGAGCCGTGTGCGTGCATATCGCGAACGCGCGCGCGCCGGGCAATCTACGTGCCTCTCTCTCTCTCTCTCTCTCTGTCTTATGCTGCGCGAGCGGCGCGGCCTATGAAAGCCATATTTATGCGAGCGTAAAGCGATCGCCGGGTGGCGTGCCACAAGCCCCTTTCGCTAGACGCGCACGATTAAACGCCTCGTAAAAAGCCCCGCTCGTTCCCCAGCTCTCTCTCTCTCCCGCTCGCAGAGAAGAAGAAGACCTGCGCCTTCGAAAATACCTTCTTCTCTATATGTGCCTCCCCCTCTCTCTCTCGCGCGCGCACACACATATAGACACTCAAGCTTACCTCCATCTTTGTGTCCGCTCTCGAGCGCGCGCGAGTAGAGAGCGACGGGGGAGGGAAATCTTTCTCTTTCTCTCGCACCGAGCGTGATTGACAAAGCATCGGACGCGCATCTCTAGTCTGTGTGTATGCGCGCCCGAGCGAGCGATGATTGCACAAGCTGCGCGCCTCGCCTCCTCCTCGTCCACCTCCTCGTCCTCCTCGTCTTCTTCTTCTTCTTCTTCTTCTTCTTGTCGAGCCTCGCTCTCTCGGAGAGAGTAGGAAAGTTGTCCGCGCGCGCGCGGCATATATGCGTTCGTGCACCGGTCGCGCCGGGGTTAGAGGTTCGCGCGCCGAGGCACTTGTTTCGCTGCTCTCGCGCGCCGTATATACTCGTGTATATATGGAGAGAAAGAGAGACGGAGCGCCTGGATGTGGAAGGTGCGTCGCGCGCGAGCCTCGGCTTTTTTTTTAATGGATTAATGCTTTGCTGCAAAGAGGCTTCGGCCGCCGAGCGACACGCACCGGGGCATTTTTACGCGCCGAGCGCGACTCATATTTACGACGCGCTCGAGGCGCGAGCGCGGCTTTTTCAAAATTTGTCAGCTTTAATTGATGTCGCGATAAATATAGCAAGGCGAGCTGGAGTTACAGTTTTTAGAGGCGCGCGTTAAAGAGCGAGAAAAAGCAGCTCGCCTTGCTTTTTTCCCTTTGAAGCGCGATGACTTTTGACCGAGCGCCTGCGCGCACGTATTAGAGTTGCTAAATTTCAGCGCGGAATTTCCTCACTAATATATAATTGCAGTGAGCGCGCGCGGACGCGCGTGATTCCAATTCGCCTGTAATCGTTTCACCAAATTGTAGATCACTTCGATATTTCGAGCCCGAGCCGAGCGTTCGCGCTCTTGTAATTAATTACTATAATTCAGCGGCGGCGGAGCGCGCGAAAACCTTAAATATAATATTTCTGAGCCGCGCGAGTCCCTCTTTTCTCTTAATTCATCTGTAATGTAATACCAAGCGGATTACCTCACGGCACACACACACACTGCGAGAACGAGATTTTCTTGCAGCAACAAAGTGTAATTGGTATTTGCAATGAGTTTTCTGACCGGCAAAACATATGTATTAATAAGGATTTGAGAATTTGTTGAGCTAGACTAGCCTGTGCGGATGAAACTTTATTGCTGGATACTTAACTTTTCGATAATTATATTTGTGGCTTCTAGCGTGCTTTTCCTAATATTGCCAGCGTTTCAACGTAATTGTGCTAATAATTTGCATGACTTTGCAAATTTGCAACAAGTCAAACTTGCACGTTTTCGAGAAAAACTTTTGAAATTTTTAAATCCTTTAATTTTCTATTCATTATTTACATTTTCTGTGAATCTTTTGGATTTTTGTTATATTATTGAAAGGAATTTCGCATATTCGATGTGAAACTTAAAAAATAAAAGAAGACTTTTTTGTGCAATTGCTTTTTGCCACAGCCATTAGATATTTTAAGCTTGAAAATGCCAGAGCGCAGTTAGGAATGTCGCTCTTTTGTGATTATTTACATAGGAGAAATATATGAAAGTTTGACATACACTTACTTTGACACATTCTTGCATGCACGCTTACATGAAATACTGCCACATTGTAGGTGAACGTCCAACGCCCGTTAAAATAGTAATGCCTATCTATTAGTTATTTGAGGATGAACGCTGAAATAACAAAAACAAGGTAGTTTCATAAATAGTCTTAAATATTACTGCATTAGATTTTTTTCAGTAATCTGAAAAAATAAATGAATATGCTTTTTATTAAATACAAATATTTAAAACGAATAACGAATTCAAGTTATGATAAAACAAAATGTAAAATCGAAATATAAATCCAAAGATAATATTTTAAAATATAGAGTAGTATTCTATTAAAAAGTATTAAACTATTTCAAATGGTTCTCGTATGCAATGTTATAATATAATCGTACTTCAAAAATATTTTTTATAATAAATTTGGACAGTTTTTGAAAAATATCTTCAAAATTTTATATGTATATTTTTCAACGGAATTGTACAAAAACTATTATAGTACTTTTCGATACGTGTGAGGATTCGATTATTAAATTCGATTTACTCATTAGTTTCAAATCAGTACATTAAAAAACTAGTGTGAAAAAGTGATTTTAAACCACGAGCTGCGAAAATTCATACCAAAATCGTGATTTTGAAGTTAGAGTCGTATAAATTTATCTAATATAATTTCGTCCTGGTAATTACTGTGTAGTGCTATTCAACTCCTCTTATATAAAATTTTCCTTATTATAACTCTTTATTTTTAACTCATTTTGAATTTCCAGAAAAACAATTTTTACTATGAAGTTTGAGTTATAGTTTCGTTCTATTGACGTCAATTGAAATTTGTAACACTGATTATTCAAATATTATTGGTTTTTAAGTCTTGAATTTTAATATTTAATTTAAATATTCAACAAGCAATGTATGCATGGTATACTTTAATAAATAAGGTTCATTTGGAAAATATATAACGTGAAAACGAAAAAACAAGATACGATTTACTATTATTAGTTTTACTACTCATCGTGATACAATTATGAAAGATTTATCGATTGATTTAATGAGTCAAATTTGTTTGCTGTTGGTTCGAAGCCCTGTTTAAAAACTGAATAATTGCGATATCACATACATATAATGAAGCCACAAACATTTATTTAGATTTTAAAAGGGCGACGAACTAGTCGCCGAAACGACGATTCAACAGTTAAGAATCTTAGCTCATTAAATCAATCAATAAATCTTCATAAAAAAAACAAGGTGTGTTCTTACGAGGTCTCTTCAATCTATAGCCAATGAAGGATTGTGCCAAAAGAGGGCCATATTGCTTAATCAGCTAACCCGATATGCTTTAGTGGAAATTTTTGATTTAGCTTCTGCTTAAGGCAAAATTTCATTAACTAGCTCTCGTGTATTGCGTAGAACAGACTATTATTTGATATCCCGGTTACAACTTGTTTTTACATTTTTACGAAAACAAACGAAGAAATAATAGAAATGACATGCGTATTATTTTTTAAGGCAAAGAATTTTTCATATTTCAAAAATTTATATATTTAGTATTACTTATTGTAAAAATATAAAAGCTATTAAGCTAAAAAATCTAAATTTAGTGTAACAATTTTTTAATAATACAATTTTTAAAATGATTTTTTGATAGTCTACTTTGTGAGATTATCATTTGATTTATATTGAATAAAATAATAAATAATTGAAAAACATTTCTTGTTGTAAGAAGCAAAATAAAGTTACTTTAAAAAATGAAATTTATTATAGCATCTCATGCGAAAAACAAATTTTACTACTCAGTGCAGATCGTATTTTTTATTCAATTGTCTCATCAATGATGTCAGTCGAATAAATATAGCAGGTTCAATTTGATCATTCTTAAGAATTCACGGAATTTCCACAGCATAATGACTCAGTAATTACTCTAATTTTTCCTCGCTGACTAGTATATATATGATCAATACGTGATCAATACATTCTTTATTTTCCGGTTTAGTAATCCAGAAAAACTACATCTCAGGTGTTTAAATTAATTTCCAGTTAAACTAATGATTTGTTACAGTAACAATTTTGAAAACAAAAATCATTTTGTTCTTCATAGTATGATTTTTTACGATACCTAATATTGAATTATAACCAAAATTTATTAAGTTTTCACTTCGACGCATAATTAATTATCAGTTTATTTAATTTTGTTCGTATAGTGTTTTTTTTTTATCTCATAACGTAATTAATGCAACTAAAATATAAACAAGAATTTAAAAATAGTCTCTATATTTTATAATAATACTTCTAATATAAAAGATATAAAAATATTCCTTTTTACTCTTCCTTCCTTCGCACTCTTTCATTATTACTTTGTTATTAAATAAGAATCTGTATCGCTTTTATCATTTAGCTCAGAGATTAGATCGTGTTTATAAAACCAGATTTATGAAAAATAAAAATAAAAATATGGTTACATATGGGTGTGTGATAATTATAGATGGCAGTTGTGTAGATAATATAATTCTGAATTTTCATATTTAATTTAACAGTTTTTCAAATACTTAAGTAATTAGTTTCTTTGAGTAATGTAGATATACATTTTAATCATACTACAAATATAAAAATTTCATAAAATTTAGGCAGCTGAAATTTAAAATGAAATATTACAATATTTATTATTTTAAAATCGATTTTATTTGCATTATACTCTGAATCCATTTATAATCTAAAATAAAATCAGTATAAAATAAGTAAATAAACTTGAAAGTACTAAATATAAAAAACAGTTTTATAGAATTCGCAGTTTTTATTAGATCAAAAAGGGATGAATTAGCTAAACTGTAAAAGGGTTATAAAATTAAATATTATTGAAATTTAGTTCTAACGTTTGTAATTTGTTATTGTACTTACACTCGAGTAACGTTAAAGTAATAAACTTCTCGTCTTCAAAAAATAATCCAACAATATATTCAAATGATCATAAATAATTAATTAAAATTCTTTTGTACTCATGTACAATAACTTTAGTATAAAGATCATTTTATAACAGAACTATAAATGGCGTAAAAATCTTCACTGTGCTCCTCAAATTGAGATATTCCAACATATTAAGATGTAACTTTTTACAACGCGCATATAATAAAAAAAAAAACGAAAATCTAATAGCATAATGGCCACAATAAAGGAAATAGGCTTACCCGCGCATTAAAACTTAGTAAAAAGCCTACAGAGAGGGCTAACCTTGTTCCCCGAGAGCTTCAATAAACGCTCAGCCAGGAGGGAATTACAACCGCAATTAAGATAAAAAAAATAAAAAGTAAGTCGGCACGGAAAAGCCCAGCAGAAAAGCCAGTCTCGCCCGGGCGCGCGCGCGCGGCAGCCCCGCGCGCAGTAGTACTAATCCAATTCCGCGCGGCTTTTTACAGCCGACGCTCCAAGCTGCCACTAATTTTTTCTCTTCCCCAAAAGGCCCTGAAAAAACTCGTAAAAATCGCGGCGCGCGTTATTTTCTTTTTTCTCCAAGACCCAATAAAACTCGGCGCGCTCGTGCGCTCGATAACCATATTTATTTGGAGCATTATCGCTTTCGGGGCCGCTGCGCGCTCTTCTTTCCCGGCGGCCTCTTTTTTCCTCTTGTGTGCGCTCTTTTTTACGATACACATTTTTGACAAACAGCCGGGCCCGCGTTTTCAGGCCGGGATATTGTTTTGCGCGCGCTGCGTATACACATTGTGCATAGGAGTAGTTTTCTTTGGCCGGCGGTGTGTATACACGCCATAAAACGGGAAAAAGTTTTGAGAGACCCCCCCGCTGTTGGCTCGCACGCGGCCGGCCGGCCTCAAGGAGAGCGACGACTGCTCTCTATACAGCTAGGTATAAAAACTCTCCCTCTCCCTCCCTCGAGCGCACACCTTACCCTCTGTCTCTGTCTATATTTGAAATCGTTAAGGATGTAACGGTACGTCTACATTTTGGCAAGAGGTCCCTCTGTTTTTCTCTCTTCTTCGATATACGTATATATATACGCTTTCGTATATAGTTGGCCGCTCTCCGACGGGCGCGCACTTTTCGTTTTTCACGCGCTGTGAGAGAGAGTCGCAGCTAGTGTTTTTCTCTCTCTCTCGTGTGCCGGCCAAAGACCGTCGTTGTCTTCTCTCTCTTTCTCTATATCTCTCCTCTCTCTCTCTCTGTTTCTCTCCTCCCGACGGTAAAAGCGTACGGTACTTGCGTTTTTATGAGGGCGCGACCCGGCGAGCTATGGCAAGAGAGGCGAAAGCTCTCTCTCTCTCTTTCTTTTCTTCAGTCTTTCTCGCTGCGCGCGCGTCTATGTACTACGGGCGTAGCGCGTTGGGTCAGCGGACGTGCACCGGCGCGGACCCCGAAAATCTAGGTCACGTCGTAAAAATGCTAAAAAGCCGAAGGGGTTCTTCCTCTCCTCCTGCGTCTTTCTCTCTCTCGCTCCGCTTTGGACCGTTATTTTAAAAGCTGAGACTCTCTTTTTGGCTGCCCGTATTTTGGCTGGCTCGTTTCCACCCCCGGGGCGAGTTTTTAGCTTTAGACAGTTGCTCTCTGGAGACTTTAGTCAGCAGTGACTCTGACTTACCTGCCACGCACGCGCGACCGCCTGATTTTCATGCCGATTACGCGCCTAGACGAACTTTCTACTCTCTTGGGCCTGACTTTTCTTTTTTCCCTGTTCATTCTTCGTTTCGCTTTGTTTTGTCAATATTGAGGGGGAAGCTGAAAAGGAGTCTCATAATATTTCGTTATTCAATCATACAAATATTTGGAATAATTACTTAAATACTTTATATGTATGAAAATAATTTGAATTCCATTAATTTTAACTAATTTTATTAACTAATAAAAAGATCTTTTCCACCTATAATAAATTGTTAAGTTTTATCAAATTGAAACTTTGAATGAATTTAAATTTAAAAATTTGATACTTACTCTAAATATATTAGAAAGTAGTTTATAAAATAATTATTATAAAAATTAGTTATATATTTCATAAAATAAATTATAATTGCTTAAAATTATTGCAATAAATTTATTTATTGTATTGTACTCTAAGGTTTAAGGTATAACCAGGTACAGTGTTTTTCAGAAGAACTTTTTATGCAGATGGATATTCTAATATTTAACATGGTATGGCTAAAACATCATGAAACCTTGTTTCTTATTGTTATTTCTTAAGAAGCACGTACCCTAACCAGTTAGAAAAATTATTATAAATTTAATAAAATTTTAATATAAGCACCAAAATTTCGAAAATTTTATTAGTTTGGTAATGAAAATTTATTACATATTGATATTCCATATACCTTGGTGGAAATGAATTTCATTATATGGCTAGTTAATGCCTTGCAGGGTAGGAAATAGGTAAAAACTCTAGTTATTTCTTGGCCTCCAGCTATTTTAAATGGTTAAATTTCTGTTAGCGTACACACTTCTTATGTTTATTAATATAAATTACAAAATCATAAATTTTATTAAAAATAAAATTACTAAAAATCCAAAATTGAAATGGAGTTAATATATTTCTGATGTATAAAATTGAAGAAACTTTTCATTAAAACGATATTAAAGCCTTCTAGATTATTATCAACAAAGGATTCCATTTTTTCATTAGATTATTAATTAAAATAAGACTACATAAATTTGTTGTTGTCCTCGACAGCTGCTAGTTCACAACGTTAGTTTTATTCAAAATTAAAAATAAGTTAAAAAAAATGTATTCTCATTTTAGGTTATTTTCAAGCTATTATAATTGTAAGCATAAGGTCTTATCTTACACACAGAACATTTGAGTTTAGTGTTATTTGAATAATGATTCAAATATCAAACCAATGGACATATGATATAAATTCAGTAACACTCAAAGTGTTCCAATTCAATCTGTGCTACGTGACTTTCCTTCTTTTTTATTATATTTTATGAATTTTTTTTCAAAGTATGGACTTTAACTTTTTTACATTCTTTGAAAATATAATATAATATTTTCCATTTCGTACACGAAAATATTACATATAAAGTATAAATAAATATAAATTCTATTATCAGAAGATAACATATATAATAAAAGACAAATTTTAAGAAGCATCAAATAAACATTTCAAAACTGTTTAAATGTTTCAAGAACATTTTTCACAACATTTATATATTCTATAATTACCACCGTTCAAAAGCCCTCAACAAAGCCCTCGACATACCACCGCAGCTCACAAAGACAGCGTCAAACCCAAAGTAAAAACACCGCAGTCGTCAAGCTTTCAATGAGCCAAGAAAATGGCCAATCATCTAGTCGCGCGAACACCGACAAATTCCACGGCAATTACCGGAAAACCAACCGCCCAGCCGGTTTCCACACCCCCTTCGCTCTCCAACCCTATACACACTCGGTGCCCCCGCACCCCAGCCGTGAAAGAGCAAACAGTCGGAAATCATCGTCGCTTGTGCGTCTATATACCCACTGCTCCCCTCGCCTGTGCCTGTGCCAGCAACGCCTTTTCCCTGCCCGCCGAGCGACGCTCTGCTCCGCCTCCGCGTTTTCATCCGCTCCTTTCCCCGCGCTCGCAGCCAGCCGCGCCGGCTAAACGCGCACGTCTACGCACAGCCACACGTATAGGACTGATTTTCGCGAGTTACAAAGTTAACGTGCTAATGTACTTTGGAAAAATGTCCAAACTAGCATAGAGCTGAGAGAAAAAAGCGAGGCTCTAGTAGAGCCAACAGATCGAGCGCTGATTATTATTCCGGGCTCGCAAGGGGGTCGTAAACGCCCTCGTTCTCTTTGGCTTTCCGGCCGACAGGTACGGCATGCACAAGCTTAAGAGGGTTAAAACCAAACGCGCACGTTCTAGCAGCATCGTCGCAGCCTGGCCATTGTCTTTTTCGGCATCTGGAAGCGCTCCTCGAAATACGAACGAGGCGCGCGCGCGCGCCTGAAGCTTATTATAACGACTCTGTCGTAAAAAGATTTTCTTGAACCTAGAGAGCCGCATCATCGGCAGAGAGAGAGTCGGGCGGGTGCCGTCCCTTAACTGCCCCCCTGACACTGGGTCATAATCGATTCGATTGTTTCGATTGACCGTCCGGTGATTTGTGCGAGCGGTATATTATGCTGCCTCCACCCATCGGCGGGCCTCTCGCTCTATACCTGAATATGACGAGGAGGACGATATTTTCGGAGCGGAGAGAGTGTGACTTTTTAGGCACTTTCCGAGAGGTATACCGTTATTGCACGCGCCTGCTAAGCTCGGATGGGTAGCCCGGGCGGAAATAAACGAGTGACGAGCGTAGTTAGGTTTTTTTTTTAGGTTTATTAGGAGGAACTGAGCGGTACCGTAATAAACCGATTGATTGCCCGGCGAAATGTTACTTTTTTGACGACGACGAGGGATTAACTGCTCCGAGTTTTTAAGGCAAGATTGTCAAGGTGGGAGTGAGGTCGGACAATTTTTGAAAACTCGGGTAGCCGTTTATTGCGACGGGGAAAAAACGAGACCGGGGAGACGGGAGAAAATAAAGAAATAAAAAGACGCTGCTCTTTTAGTCACGCGCTGCGATGCTTCTGTTTTCCTAAAGCGTTTTAGAGGTTTTTTACGTCCTTGCGAAAAGTTTTCGAAGCCGGAGTTCTGTTTTTCGAATATTTGGAGTGTTTTTGCGGCTGTAACTTTTGACTGTTTAGCTCAAATTTGAAAATTCAAACGGATTTTTCTATTTTAAATACTGATTTATCGAACCCATAAATATTATTTGAATATTATAAAAATAAAAATTTTCAGAAAAATAAATAAATTATCAGAGAGGTTATTAACCGGAATGTTTTACAATAAATAAAAAATTAATAATTATCAATTTCCCATAAATTTATATAAATTTTAGCTTTATAATATAAAATTCTTTGGAATACCGACGATTCAGTACTACTAACACAACGTCGAACTGAACAACAAAAATATTTTAGTTTTAAACTAATCCAATTCAAAAATATAAAATCCAGGATCATCAAAGTCTTTATTTGATTTAGAATGATTAAAAAATACGTCTAATTACAAAAATAATATAGAATACTTTATAGAATTATTTTTTGTTTCATATATCTTTATTTTTAACAATCTCAAAAAATGTGTAGCAACATTAACGCTTACAAAGTAAATTGTGTCCTATCAAAGTATTAAGTATGTCATTTTTAGATTGCGATAACAAAACTTAAAATATAGTCATTGCTAATTTAGAATAGACTTTACTGTAAAAAACAGTAATATTTTTTCGTTCTGCGAGAATATTCTGTATAATTTCAAAAATTTATATTGTAATATTTATTACACCATTTCTCTACGGATAATTTATATCTCATTTTTATGTTTGATAATAAATTTTCTGAAAATTAGAAAGCAAATACGCACATATATCTATTTAGACTATCAATATTTGAAATTAAGCAGGATGGTCACACGATTTTGAAATTCCTTTAAAAATTACGCATGCTACATAAATGTTAAGTAAATAATGAAATAAAAAAGATTTACATCTAGAAATAAAAATTAAGATTATATTAACTCCTACGTAAATCACAGCTAACGATTCCCCGAGCGTTCCCGTAAACGATTATAAGTTCCAATAAAATCAGTCGAAATTACATAAAGGATAAAAAAAAATTCCGAAAGAAATAAAAGAAGCACTCGGAGGCGCGGAGTTTTGTGAAATAAGCGATATTAAGTATGACTTGTACAAGTGAAAACAGTAAAAATGTTCTTAAAGTCCTAAAATCGCGTTAATAGGGTCTTTAAGATTGAAATATGCTTTATTAAAGACGCGTCGTAGCCATACACATATAAAAAAGGCGTCTTACATAAAATGACGCCTCTACAGGTTGAAGATTTCTCGAATAAAAAAAGCAGAACACACCCATGAAACCCAGTCCGGGACAGGCACAGTATAACATTTAACGGAGCTCTCGGACACGCGCGGCAATAGCGAAAGTCGACGTCCAAATATCCAGCGTACATCTCACCTTTCCTTCCTGAATGAAAAAAAAGAGCTCGCCTCAGAGAGAGAGAGAGACACTTTTTACGTCGGACGTGTAAACGCCTTTTACGCATATATACTTCTTTTTTTCGCTCGCGTCGTCCGCTTAATACGAGCGCAAGAGAGAGAGAAAGAGAAGGCAGTGAGCGATTCGTCCAATAAATCCCAGCGTCTTTGGCGATCCGTCCGCGCTTGGCGTGAGTAGGAATAAACGCGCGAGCGAGCGAGCGGGGGGCAATAAAAGCCAAAGCTTTACCATGTCATTAACGGGCCGGCGGATCGCCGTTAAACGACAGTAGAATTCCATCTGGCGAGATGCGATCGTTCGACAGGAAAAAGAGAGAGAGAGAGCGAGCCGCCTGCACAACGGATATATCGAGATGCCGCCTATCTATATATACGTATATATACATAGACGTATATAAGAAGAGGAGCGCTTGCGCTTGCGATAAATCGGACTTTACGCCCAATGAAACTCGCGCTGCTCGCGCGCGCGCGCGCGTAATCGCATCGAAAATTGAGTCAGATTCGCGCGCGCTAACAACTCGCACGTATATACCGCAGAGCGAGCGCGCGTATAAGACACTCATCTTCGATTCTCCCTCGATATATACCCTCTCTTCAGGCTCTGGCGAGTCTCTTTCTTTGGCGCGCTTTCGTCTTTCGATCTGCCGTTCCCTTAATCTCCGCACATCCACACGCTGCGCGCGCTATGTGCAGGAGGCTCTTTCTCGCTCTCACGCGACTCGTTCCTTTCTTCCTCATTCTCCAATTTCTTCTCTTTTCTCTCTTTCGCGCGCAGCGCTAGGTGCAGCCAAGCATAGACACTTTGTTTCTTCCTTCTTTTCTATACACACACACACACACACACACACAGACACCTGCACAGCCAGCTCTCCCATACTTAATGTACTGTTCTCTCATTCTCGTTATCCTTTCCTCGCGCCTTTCTTCATACCTATATATCGCGCCGGGCCTAGCATAGAGAACATGATGCTGCAAATCGGCATGCTCGTTTCATCTTTCTCGCCCGAGCCAAAGCCAATCTCTCGCTGATTTTTACGACAGATGGCCATTTCTAGGCCATCGCGCGAGAAACTGCCCTTTTGACAACGTCCCCCCAGAGAGATTCTGTGAATTCCACCTGCGTGAGCTGAGCTTTCTTAAAATCATGCGCGGCTCGAGATAATAATGAGCCGGCTCTGTGATATATCATTGCTTGATTCATCTTTTCGATAATACTCGCGCCTCGCGCGCTGAGACATCCGGCGATTTCTCATTGAAAATCGGGATTTTTAAATCGGCATTGTATTTTGAACTTGCGCGATTGATCTCGAGCCGTGACGATGTGAGATATGCTGCGATTACTGACTTTTAATTAAAAGTATGTTTTTTTTTAAAATTCTTATGTATAGTAAAATTTACGTTAAAATTATTTGAGCAACGAGACAGGTGAAGAAAGTCAAGTAATAAAAAGCTTGACTGAGCAGGAAACTCGCCGTTGAACCCGTGCCGCTCTTAGAGAAAAACGCGCTCGATCCATAATAATCCATCAAGCGAAATTTAAATAAAATAGACGCTCCTTGTCTCGCCGACACGAAGAGCTTAAAGCCAGCGCTGTACTTATCTCTCTGAGAGCGTGGCAGACTCGCTCGGCCTCGGACGCATCTCTCTCTCTCTCCGGCGTGTATACACGTCTATCCCTCGTAGCGGTGCACTTGTGCAATTTCGATGACGTCACTCGAGGGGGTGCGCGCGCGAGGTTAGAGAGCCGGGGCACGCGGAGGAGATTACCTCTCTCACTCGCCAGCGCGCGAGTAAGAGAGAGAGTCGTGCTCCAGAATCGGCACGCCGCGCCGTATACATAAACGAGCAAAAGGAGCGGAATATCGAAGCGCGTCGGCGCGGTGTGAGGGAAGAAAGAGAAGAGAGAGAGAGGAAAAAGTCGTGCGCGAGGCGTGCTCGGCGGGCCCCCATCATATATGCGTCGGTATACGCGCACCGCGCGCCGCGGCGTTAACCAGATTGGGGTATAAGAGATCAATTTCCAGAAAATTACAGTCGGACTGCTACGGATTACGTGGAATATGGCGCGACGAGAGCGGCAAGCAGCCCGAGTACAGAGAGGAACAGCTCTCTCTCCCTCTCGCTCTTGAAACGTTTTCGCCGCTGGGAACGCGATGTAGACATCAGACGAGAGAGAGCGAGAGAGCCAGCCTATGGGAAAAACATTCGCGGAAGATTCGCTACGTGTACGTGCACGGATACGACCATATGTATATATATATATGCACGCGCGGCTACGCGCACAAGGTACACGCGCCGCGCGCGCAACGCTGGGATTTATGCTAATCCGAAAAGTGTGAAATTTCGAGCGCGAACCGGACTCGAGCTCTTTCCCCTCTCAGGCGAGCATCGCTCGGCGGTCTACTTGCAAGCGCGATTACAGTATTGTCGGCGAGAGAGAGAGAGAGAGAGCCGAGCGATGATCACTGGAGATCGGCCGATTCGTGACGCGCTGCGAGCGATTGAGCTGTTCTCCAGCGACGCCAAAGCTAAGGCCCCCGCAAGAGGCTGGCCGCCGAGATCGATTATGCATTTTTCGCCTTTTCCCTGCCGTGATCGGCCGATATTGCTTCATTTAATTTTGGCAGCACGATCCCAGACGCTTTCCTGTTAGCGAGAAATGTAAGAGCGCTCGATTATTCGCACCGCCGGGCTAATTAAATTCAATTATTACCTCGATGACGCGGGGATATTCTGGGCTGTAAAAAATCTTGTACAACGGTTTTGCTTCGCTTTAATTTTATTGGCTTTTACAGGCCGAATTATACGAGCGGCCTTTGCGCAATTTTTATGCCCGTTACATTCTTTTGATTCTTGAAAAATATACTTGGATGTTGTTTTTTTACTGACTGGCTGTTGTGTCATTTCTACAGTGTATGTAAATGCGTGGAAAAACTATCGAGATTCATTCGGAATGCAGAAAGCTAAAGTAATTTTGAAATTTCAATAATCAGTCAAGTCGAGTTACATATGTAAATATCGGTGACGGTGTTACTCTTGTAAGAAGCTGATATATATTGAATCGATCTGTCAGGTCGATTAACAAGTTTAATAAAATAAATTGACGGGAACATTTGTTGCAGAGCGATAACGAATTCACGTTTAATGAAACTCTATACTTACAATCTTAATGAAATGCATGTATACCTCCTGGCAATATATGTAAAGTAAAAAATCATTTCAACACTTCATAAATCCACGGTATTACTTACGAGTACCTAATGCTGAAAAAGTTGAGTGAAATTTTAATAATCACAGGCTAGCGTAGAATTAGCGTAGAACCGCGCAGAAAAGTGTGAAGGCGGACAAGCCATTAATCCTCGCTCCCACACACCTGAATTTAAGGACTAATTAAATTAACAGTATAATTCAGCTGGAGGAAGCGCGAGCCCCGAGATCTGGCAAAAAAGACTGATCCACTTTAAAGCAGAAGAGCTGTCGGTCGAAAGACAATGGCCCCATAAAGGCAGCTGGCCCAGGCTTATAGCAATGATTAACGCCGAAAGAAAAAACAGGGTTACTTATAGGCGTACACATACAGCTAATAAAAGCAAAGGGAGGCCGGGTCAGGAAAAAAGAGCGAAATCCTTCCTCGTCTCTCGCGCAGGGCCGAGAGCTCGCGCTTGCAGCCGCGCCACCAAAGAAAAACGCCGGCACGTCGAGGCGCATTATTAAAAGGCAATTTACCAATCTCGCGGCAGAAAAGAGCTCGAGAGAGAGAGAGAGAGGGAGCGTTCCGGCGCGCAAATTTTCAAGAGCTCTTGAGAGAGCAGAGCGAGAGAAAGAGAGAAGAAGAGAGGAAGCGAAGAGTAAGAGGGAGAGAGAGAGAAAGGAACCCCGCGAGCCAGCGCGCGGAGCTATATAGGAGGGTCAGAGAGGCTCGCGCGCGCAGAGAAAGAGAGATATTATCATACAACGCTGGGGGTCAAAGGTTTTAATAATAAACGGGTCCGTTAATTAGACTTCTCTTAGAGAAGAATCGCACGCTTATATAGCGTAGCTATATATACACCGGCATAAGCGCGTACATAACGTGTATACGCGATCCGCTCGCAAGCGGGCACACACACATACACACATACATCTCTCGCTCTCTCGCTCGGCTCTCTGTCTGCTGCAGTCTGGACGCGAGCACTCGGGAACGCATCTGCAACGCGCCAACCTTTTACAAGTCCAAGCTTGCTACGGAGTATTTCTCTCGAGTCACCCTGAGCATTGGTATCGGCAAAAATTGCTTCGGTTGTACCGATTCGTTCTTGGGAATGAGTCTAATCGTTGTGAGATGGTTTGGACTTTTAAATCTTTTCTTACCTAAAACCAAGTTAGAACATTAACTAGTTTATTTTTAATTTGATAAGGTTTAAAAGATGATCCATTTGTTGTTTTAATTGAGAAAATTGGAAACGAAGAATCAATACTGGTTACTCAATATAGCATCGTTTAATACGAAGATAACATACGCAGGTTATAAAGAAGCAGTCGTCCATATTGAAGTAAAAATTATTCATGTAAATTGTTTGAGCACGTAGGTGCTATAACACTTTAATAAGTTTAATAGGCAAAAATGTTGAGCAATAGTGATAAAACCATTGCTGCGCGAAATGGTCTACTGCAAGATAACTACAATTTATTTGTTTAATTAGAGAAACTGATTAAAATTTAATGAGAAATAATGAAATAAATTTTCATTAGTATCGCGCTAACTCGCGCGAAATTTTAATTGAAACATTTTACTAAATTTATCGACATTTTTTAACACTGCAATTACAGAATCACCGCATATGAATCCTCCGCGAAATTCGAAGCATTGATTAATTCCATCACCGTTGTAACCCCGCAACAGCCGCTAAAATCCTTCTTCCCAAAGTGCAAAATAACAAACTCGCTCGAAAAGTTCGGCGAAACGCGCTCCGCATATTCATCCAGCTCAAGCCCGCCTTGAGCCTCTTAGCCAGGCTAAATACGCGCACGCAGGCGAATATAATTCGAGAGTCGGAAAAATTGGCGAGCTGCACTCGCGGTGCGATTAAAAGCACGCACGGCTCTTTGAGCATATATGGAAAAAGTGGTTCGCGCGCGCGCGCGCGGGCGAAGGAGTCGGCGTTTATTAGGTATGCAGCAGCGCGTTTACGAGGAAACGCGGAAAGAGAGGGGGCAAAGGGCGAGAGCTCGAGCTCGAACTCTCGAGAGAGAGCCGATCATCCGTGTGTGAAAGCCAAGAGCAATGACTCTTAACGTTCGCCTGTCGTGAGATCTCTGCCCTCTCTCCCTCTCTCTATTCATCTCTTTCTCATCTTCTCGCTCTCCTCGCCCCGTCTTCCTCTCATCGGCGAACGCACGTGAGTCTACACGTACGTATATACGTGTATACGTGGGAGTGTGGGAGCTTTGCTGCTCTCCGACACCGGAGAACGCGCTCATGAACGATCCTAGCAAGCGCTCGCGCGAGGGAGGAGGAGGAGGCAAGCTCGAGAGACCGCACGATGACCGCCTGCAGCGCGTGAATATGTTCGGCAGCGAGTATGGAATTTTTAGGCCAACGGGACGGGGGTGGGAGCGATCGGGGAATCCGAGAAATTTCGGCCTGCGTATGTATGCAAGCGCAAGCGCTCGAGATTAACTGGCCAAGCGGACACCAGAGTGGACCATGTGATTTGTTGCCCCGGTCTTGCGCGCTTTTATTCTTACTCTCTTATTCGTAGCTGCTTTTCTTATTCTTTTCGGACTTGCGGGGTGTGTTTGGGATTTCTTTTTGTTTTGAGTGATACTTTGCTTTTCCAAAGGATAAATAGCTGTTGGATTCTTCTGGATTTACTCTTGAATGCTGGCGAATGCCGTTGGAGAAAAACGTCTTCAATTAGGCAATGTTTATTGTACTTAAATTATTTAAAAGCTAAATAATCGAATAAAAGAACACGTCAAATCTAATTAACAAAAAACATTATGAAAATACAAATCCGTCCAGTTTGCAAAATCCCGAGCGTAAATAAATTACGCATCTTCCAATATTGTGACCGAGCGAAGCAGAGCTCCATTAATTTTGATCTACGCCGGTCAGCAAAGCGTAGCAGGTGGTAGGCCGTATAATCGTATCCAGCTGGCGCTGCCTCGAGATCAATGACCAAAAAATCGTCCCGGGAACGGCTTTACCCGCGAATAAAGTGTACAAGATAACGCGCATTCTAAAAGTTTCGACTTAAATGTCGCGTAAAATTCATTTAATTTTATTAGTAATGCTAGGAGAGTCGTAAACAGGTTTATCCCGCAGAAACTGTTAATTGGTGAACACGCGCGTTACGGGCCAAGAGGATAAAAAAGCGCGACGCGAGAGAAAAAAAAACGACTACAAAGACATAAATTTAATAGGTTGGCAAGAGGCATCGGAGACTTTGTTTGCTTTTATGTAACTTATATATTATATATACGTATACGTACACAATCCCGCGCGAGCATCGCGAATAAAACTTCGGCGACACCGCGCTTCGAAAGGAAAAAAAACTATTTTATCCTCCTCGAGCGATAAATAAATCCAATAACCGACACTAGGATAATTATAAGCGTAAATATCCTTAATTCCTCCACGCTACAGCTGTACGCATCATCCTCTTATGTTTAGAATCTCTCCCAGCGCGCATTACACCAGCGCATGATCCAGCTGCGCTAAGAAAAACTCCCATCCGCCGATAAGGAACGACAAATAATAATTTCGCGAAACAAGAAACGCCTCGGCTAAAATCCACAGGCCGAGACGCGAACAGGTTCGTTAAACGAGCGCGCATAGAGCGGCCGCCTTACGCAACTCTCAGGCTGCGCGCGCGCGGAGATTTTAATGAACGGAGCGGCGCATTCAATTACCGCCGGCAAGCGCGATGCTCTCCGCCATTTTTTTTCTCCTCTTCTTATTCGCCGAGCGTCCCTCCTTTTTTCACGCCGCGCGCGCGCGGCGACTATCGCTCCGCGGCGATCGCGCAAGCGCGAGAGAGCCTCCCCATCTACATCTAGCTGAGAAACGAGAGGGGACGTTTATGGCTGTTTAAAGGGTTTGTAAATTAAGGGTAATAGTGCGCGCCGCGCCGACGCTATATTTTTCAGCCTCGGGCTAATAAAATGATTAGCTTAGTGTCGATGCTTTCGATGAAAAATTGAGTCTGCGCCTGCGCGCTCCTTCGATGTTTTAATTTTACCTGTTTACACGCTTAATGAGTGCGCTTGAAGTGCTAGTAATTTTAGTCGTTTTCTTGCTCGAGGTGAGCTTTAGGTTCGGCTAATGGCTAATCTTTACTAATTAATAACTGATCCTGATCTTTAATAATTGAGAATTTTTCAATAGTGTCAAACTAATTTGCCAAACAAACTATTAGATTTTAAGCGCAAAAATAGTCTCGAAAATTTATTTTCCAATTTTAATTTTTAAATTGAAAACAGCATCCAGTAAGCATTGGCCATTTGTATGCAATAAGTAAGCAGTTTTAGGTATAACCTTCCGGGGTTAAACTTTCCACACGTGATCCTCTCGCGAAAAAAAGCGAGCCAAACGTGCACACGCCCGGCGCTTCAACAAGACAAACCATCGGCAACGTGCAGTCCTATTTTCGTTTAACGACCGGGTAATATCGGAGAAATTTCGACTTGTTGTAAAAATTTCATGAAAATGCGTATACAAAAGATATAAATCTTGGGGGCCGTGCGTTGAGCCGCTGTCAAGTTAGCATATACGCGTGATTCACGATTTACTTCCTCAGTTTCGAACGTTTACGCGCTTATATTTATTTATTCAATGGACATTGTCGTTTTTTCAAAATTTAATTGTGCGATCCACACACTCCCCAGCTCTGAAGTGTGAAGAATTATAAGGAAACTTCTAGGCTTATATGCGCGTTTGAAAAGGTAATTACGAAAACTTCAAACCGCGCGTCGCGGATTAAAAAACTAATTTGATATCTCGGCTTATAAGCTAGCGCTTACGTCTGCAATTGAAAGTAAAAGCAGTTATAAATTCAACGTTTAGTTTTTAAACTACGTATCCACGGGATTTACAATTAATACCGAGACATTAATTATAGGCGCGTTTACATTCGACTATTTTTGTCAATTCATAAATTTTCACTTATACAAAGTGTTTTATAATCTTTAACCATAATATTACGATTTCGCGATCGTAACTTAATAGGTATCCCGATACCCCAGCCATCTGTTTTTTCTTTCTCTCTCTCTCCCCGCAGCCCCGCACACAATACGTATAAACTCGGAAATCCAAGCTCGGCTTGTAAAATTTAAAATGTGCAAAGTAGGAATAAAATTTAATGAAACTTGTGTATTCCGAAATGATAAAACGATAACGGAACGACATATCAAATTACGAGAGTATATTTTTTAATCCGCCGAGAAATCCACTCCCCCCTGTCGCGTCCTCGGCCACCGGCAGATAATAGTATTCATCAGAGCGAAAATTATGTTAAGTTCGTTTTAAAGCCTCTCTCGCGCTGGAATCTCATAGGCACATAAAACGCGCCAGTTCAACGCGCTCGTCCCCGCGGCCTTATATACATATTTTTTCCTGAAAAAATCCACGAGCAGAGTGGCTCGATCGAGAGAGGCCACACGCGCGAACTCCACTCTCGGTAGTCCTCTTTATATTTTCGTATCTCCTCCGTCTCTCTGCATAAAATATATATATACTCGCTCTCTCGGCAAGAAGAAAGAACAAAAATATAGCGCAGTAAAAAGGAATTCTGTTTGAGGATATATCTGAGGGAAAACGGGCAGCTTCTATGGCATAGACACTTGCGCTCGTACAAATCACCGGGGCCTTACGCATAATACCGCGCGCGGCTGAATGGCCCCGTGTGTGTGCGCGGCCACTCGAGGAGTCTCTGGCCCTCGCGACTACCTCAAATATTACCCAGCGTTTTCTCGAGTGCGGGCAGAGAGAAAAGCGCTCCACTTGACACGTGAAACGCCCCACATGAGCGTGAATGCGTCTAAAATGACGCGTGCGAGTGTCTGTGTGTGTGTAATGCATCGGAGATGCGCGGACGTAATGGGGGGTCTGTCGATACGCGACGAGCGGCTATGTGTGGAAGAGTTGACGAAGCTTTTAAGAGCCGTTTCTCGCTGAGAGATCGTTGATTTTCTGTGCGAAGATGCGTGAGACTATACTTGCGAATTTTGCTTTGGAATTTCTGATTGCCGGATTTGTTCTGTTATATCGAGCTAATTTATGTTTATTGTTAATTTAGTTTTTATATTTATGTGCATTTTTTTATTTTTTAGTGAAAGCCTATAAAGAAATAGTTCATAACTAATAATTAATACTTATGGATATCTACTAAGTTATAAAGTATTAACTTTGTCAAAGCTATTTTAAACGTCAGACGCGCATAAATAAAAACAGCGTCATAAGCCGCATAAAAGTTTTATTAACTACTTTCGAAATT
>UELX01001117.1:0-50935 GCA_900480035.1 Eupelmus urozonus
CTTCCAACCTCCAACCTCCCACCTCCACCCTTCACTCCCATCCTCCAAGCCCAGAAACAATCCCATCGAAATAGCGAATCTTCCAAAGCTCCCGTCAAGCTCGTACATCAGGTTCGAAAAGAAGTTTCGCTCGAGCAGGCGCCTGCCAGGCGAATATGTCACGCGTAGCAAGACGAAGGAGCGAGGGAGAGCAAGAATTATCTCGGAACGCCCAGCAGCCACACCCAGTAGTTTCGCTGCTACATCGCCCTCTCTCTCTCTCTTTCCGTCTCTTTCCCACCTTCATCGTCTCCCTCTCCACCTCTATCTCAACGGCGCGACATTTGCATGATAACAGGCTGTCCCTGTCATACTCGTCACATTGTACGGCGATCCGCGCTGCAATTTTAGGATGTATAGGGACGAGAGCAAGTGCCTCGATCCTTTCGCTCTGCCTCTCTCTCCCTCTCTCCTCCACTTTTGCCGCTCTCGGCTTGGGATTCTCCTTTTATTCCTTCGGGAATATCATAATTCGCTCGGAGGATCGCGACGCTCTCTTACTTAATGTGCATATAATGTCCGTTTTGCGGAGTTCGCTCTCTCTGTTTAAGTACAGGGGGGCACGTTGGATAATGCGGGCATTTTTCTCCTGTTAAAGACGTCTGGCTGTATTTTTAACTGTGATTGCGTGTCATCCGCTCTGACTTTCAAATGTGTAATTTCGTTAATCGCTCGAATCGACGTTTGTAATATAATTAATCGTTCGGCGAACAGAATTTAATGAGTTTGAATTTCACTTGACATAACACATTTGAATAGCTCTCTAGATGGTTCCAATTGAGATCAATAGTATGCAATTACTATAAAAATGAATGTTATCGCAGATGCTTTTAATTTTTTACCTTAAAATTACGTTTAACAATTTTTAAATTATAAATACGAATATTACCGCAGCATGAAAATGAATCATTTCCTCACAAGCGCCCAGCATTACAGCGCAGCTCCCTCGGAGCATCTCCCCGTTTCCGAGTCGCATTTTTACAGCAACGAATTACAATACAGATTCATACAAAGCGACTATACGTAATAGCTCATCTCAGTGTAAAAAAAATTTTTCTTAACCACCTGTGTGTTCTCTCTTGCAGAGCTGAAACTGGTGAGACTGCCGGAGGACACGACGCTCTCCGGATTCACGCCGCTCATATCGAATCCACAGGATCCGTTCTTTGCCGACAAGAAGGAAGATATGGTGAGTAAATCATCCTTTGCTCTCTTTATGCTAGGGCGAGATTTTTCGCGGCTTCTTCGTTTTTTTAAAGCTCGAGTTATTTCGTGTAATGAGCGAGTTTAATGGGCCTAGCGATAGCTGCACGTGGCTTCTTCGTGGCTGGGCATTAGGATGTTCTAATAATATGTGAAAGCGTGGGATTAGTAATGATGTAGAATAAATGCGCACGAGTTTTCTGTATAATTACACGTTCGTATGTATATCGGGCAAATGATTTTTCGTGATGGAATACAGGCTTCTTTTTACTTTGGAGCAGGCTTTCAGTCACTCATTCGAAAATCTTTTATTTATGAACTAGTTCAATCATTTTTATCAATCATTAAAGTAATTCCGTTTAATTTGTTTGAGTATGCGGTACTTGCATTCGCCGTGTTATTAAATAACCCTTGCTTATATTACTCTAACGACGCGATTTAAGTTTAAAGACTTGCCTGCGCTATACGTCAGCAATTAAATTGCGGCAATAACAAATTTCCAAATAAAAATCCAATTCTGTATCAGTTCTTTCATAACCGTTCTTTCAGCCATAACTCATGCACAGTTACAATTTTTAATTACAACAATTTTTTTTACCCTCCTCCTAAACATAAATTCACAAGCCGTCACACAAGCAGCCTCGCAACCCGCACTCATAACTTACTTCCACTTTTGAACCGCAAAACGAAGAAGAAAATAAAAAAAAAAAAAAAAATAAGCAGGCCAAAGGCCTACACTCGACAATATTCTCCCTCGTAATTCTTTCCCTTTCATCCCGCTCGCAGGAAGTGGTGCAGGTCTGCTTGAGGATATACAAGATCCTCTTCTTCGGTCAAGTGTTCCTCTGCGGCTTGGAAACTCCGGTGCTGAAGCTCCAGAAGAACGAGACCGGCGACAACGAGTACGTCTCCGTGGTCGAGGCCTCGAGCACCAGCACTCCGGGCTCGCCGCCCGAGCAGGTACGTGTAATTTTTCGCCCTCCACCTCTCTCCGATAAGGGCTCGCACCGCTTAATCATCCGCCTCTCTTCGCGCGAGCCGATGATTACGCACCTCGTAAATTCTCCCATTGTCCGAGCGAGCGCGCGAGCAAAGCACAATGCGCGGCCCCCGTCGCCGACGGTGCAGTCGTAAGAAGGCTTAGGAGAGAACCGGAATGTAAGCGTGTCGTTAATTTTCGCGCGCGCTGGAGGCGCGGGCTGGATTTCGGCGGGCTCTCGCTCCTTCGATTTATGAGTTTTGAGCGTTTGGAGCTGGGGATTCGCGAGGGATAATTAATGAGCTCGTGTGAGCGCGAGTTGGGTTTCGCGAGGTGTCGCCGATTCGTTAACGGAGGGCTTCGGCGTTTGTTATGCATAGGGCAGTCTACTTTAGATTTAGTAGACGATAATGCAGCGCTCGAAAATCCATTTGGACGTGAGTCCCGGAGCTATTTACTTCTGCTAAGAGCGCGGGCGGGTAACTATAAACTGAGGGTGGTGTGGTTTATGATATTTGATTGTATGCGTGAGAGGGTAATTGTAGACAGAGATGCGGTTTTTAAAATCAAGGATGGTTTTCAGGAAAATTAGTTTTTATGCTGCTTGTATAAGTAACGATGGAAATTAAACTGTATCTTTTATTTATTTAAGCTTGTTTGGCCATTTAAGATTCAAGGCACAAAAAGGAAATATATAAAAAGCTGGAAACGTAGAATTCTAAACACAAACTAAATGTAATCTTTATTTATATTTCAGTCATCTTTTTGTTTGAAATTTAACTTCTTTTAAATCGAAAACTTTTTTGCATAAACGCATTAGGTGGTAATTTACCAACATTATAACTTATCGGAGAACATTTATTTACTATATCATTTAATTTTAATAAAGTCAAGTAAATAATAAAGATACAAAACAGAATGCATGTAATCTATAAATAAATTGATAACTCTAAAAAGTACATTACAATGTTATTAATTGAAATTGCACTGGTTTAGAGCGACTCTGAGCTGATGGTGGAGAGCTACAGCGAGGACGAGGATGAATCATCGTTAACCTCGCCTAGGCTGTCCATCGGTGATACTGGATACGACAGTGTAGCGTCGTCGACGACAGCACCCGCCGGCGAAATCAGATCGCTCATCGAGCGAAAGGAGGAGCTGGAAAAACGACAGAGAAAACAGGATCGGCATCGACAACGAGTCCAGGTAAGCAAAGATCCGAGCCCCGCGCGCGCGCGCGCACCTCTTGTAATGGTCTATAACCTGTTGACGCATTATTTTGCATATTATTCTATGAATATAAATATGATTTATTGCTTTTAGAAAATTTGAATTTAATTCGACACGTCGTTTTAAAAGTGATAAGTAGCAGAATTAACTTTATTTTATGATTTTCTTGTTTTACAATACTATTTTGATGCATCATTTATATTTTAACATATCCTATTTCAGTGGCCGTGATACATTTGAAAACTTCAAAGTCTTATTACTTTTATAAGAATGAATTAAATCTTCGGAATTTATTTATTTATCAAACAGTGAATTTCCTGTATACCTGCACATTAAAGAGGACTATACAGTATTACACTAAAGAGTATCTTGTCATCAAAAGTTCTGTCCTTGACTAGAATAATAAGATCGCGGAATATTATTCAAACTTGAAAATCTAACAAAAAACTGGGTTTCTTCTCGTATCTATAAGTCTTTAACTCGTAAACTAATAATTTTGGGAAAATTAGAATCCAAATTTACGTTACTTAAACAAACATCGATTTGCTTTGCAAAATTTAAAAACAGAAGATAAACTGATCGTACTTTTCTAGGAAACATCAATATAACTTCATTTATCCACATAAAATTGTATTCCTCAGATATCTGCCAACAAAAACTGATTCACATCGCAATTTTTCGCTCCCAATGTTTTACCATTTAAAAAACTAAATTTTCGCATCATCATGCAATTCTATACGCGAGCGGGCGGTGTGCTTTAATTTCGCGCGCTGCATACCCGCCCACGCGCTCACGCTTCTCGCTCTGCATTCCCCTGCGCCGCATTGAAAAGCGGACGATAAATAAAGGGAGAGAGAGAAAGAGAACGGGAAGCTGCGGTAGCGACGGCGAATAAAAAGCCAGATAACGGACAGCCGGTCGAATGGACGGCTCGAATGAAGTTACGAGAGTATAGCAGCTAGCCGCTACCCCACGAGCGCAGGGGGGATATTATGTGCGCCAGATATCGCGCGGTCTTCGTCCTACCCCTGTATGTATGTGGCGTAAGCTCGGATTTGCCGGGCGACGCTTTTTGCCGCTGCGCGGACTCTTTTTGCCGGTAAAAAAGCGAAGGCTCGGATGTACGAGCAGAGAAACGGATGGAAAGTGCTACGTTATTTCCTTTAGTCTTTGCGAGCGAAAAACTGGTTTAAAAAGGACCTTCCGGCGGTGAATGAACGAGGGGAAAAGGATTTTGAGTGGCAGTCCGCGTGAAATGCGTTTTTGCTTTGATTGTTTTTTAGGGGTTTCAGAGTGCCATGTCGAGTGCGATGTAATTAGAATTAAAAATAGTATTTATGAATGTTTCAAAACATTCGAAACTGACATTTTCAGTAGATTGTAAAAAGGTGTAAAAATATTAATAACTTGCTTTCATTACTTTTCATTTTGGCTAATTAAATACATTTTTATGATAAAAACGTTTGATAAATTCCCAATTTCAACAAAAAACTATTCTAACAATTCAATCTCTGACATAAGCTCAACATCCAATTTTCCATCTAAAAAATTCGAATCCAGGAAACCTATACTCGCGTCGCATTCAGGAAAAGCGCCAAGAAAGCAATGTCCCCGGCGCCAGTGCCAGTCAGCCCCTCTCGGATAGACACGCACATTTCTCTGTTTACGCACGGAAGGATAACGCTCGAGAAGGGAGGAGTCGTACTGCCGCCCGCGATGCCGATCTAAACTTAGTTCTCCCTCTCTCTCTCTCTTTCTCGCATCTCCCGCTTTCTCGGATCCTGGCGCGCACGCATCGCCCGACTCGTTCTATAAATAGAGATGTCACGCGCACGTATCACGCCTCGGCGATTCTACGATGCGATAGCCGCACTCCCCCGCGCGCCACTTGCTCTTGTTTCCCTCTCCGCTTCCTTGCCCGATGCGTCTTGTTACTCGTCGCGAATCCGACGTGATGGATGTTGAAATATGTAAGGATGTTTCGTCACGTATATTTTTCAGCTTGTTAATTGATACTTCGCTGAATAAATTTAATAAAAGATGACGCGCAATCGAGATAAGGGCTATTTGTTTTACGACAAACTCAATTAAAATCACTTGTAATTCAAGAACAAAAATGATTTGCCGCGCCATCAGCGGCGCGGCCGGTAATTGAATCCGCATTACGAAAACAGGTAACCTAAAACCCTTCGCATTAACTTGATTCACATAGTCGTAAAGGGAAGTTACACGCGCCGCCGACAGTTTAACTCAATTTGATTTAATTTAATTGAAAAATTCCTCTCGCTTCGCGCGCACGATAATATTTACGCCTCGTAATAAGCCGGCGGTACACCTCGACCCGAGCGCCGAAATCGAAACTGACAAAAGCCGCGTGCGTGCGAAAAGGGGCCCCCCAACTAAATCAAGAGATTACACGACAACGTCCTGCGGGCGCTGCGGCCATCCTCGTCCCTTAATCTCGTCTTTGCCGCCCTTTCTCTATCTTCATCTTTCTCTTCTTCTCTCTCTCCTTCATATTACACGTTTCGAGGCTGGTTCGCGTCGCTTTTTTTCGGTATCGATGAACCGAGGAGGAGGCGAACTCGCGTACGTCGTAATTATTTATCGTCGCGGCTTTGGCCCGCCGACTACTTTGACGACGGGGGTGGGGTAGGAGCCAGCGCCAGCTTTGCGAAACGCAGTCCAAGAGATTTACGAGCAATCAAGTATGTATTTAAGGGAGAGAGAAATTGATTTATCGAGATAGCGATCGCGATGCCGGGAATCGTCCGGGCTGACTAATGTTTATGACGCGAATTTCTCAGCTTCGGATTCTATTAGCGGTTTCGATATCTATTAGGGATTAATTTGACGGGTGCTTTTGGAGTTTAGGAGAAGGGTCTATAATGGTTCCGGTAGTGATTCATTTTAAAAACGTTTAACATTCTTTTAAAAAGGAGATAGACGAATATTCAAGCATTTGAAAACTGTATAAAATTGGATGTTACGTAACTTCTTAAACGTTCTGTCAATTATTAGAAATTATAGATTTTAATATTTTATATAATCAAGTTTAGAAAATTGTGCTCATTAAATATTAAATTAACTCTAATTTCTTTGATTAAAGAAAAAAATTAAGAAAAAATGGTATCACGTGAAACTATAAAACTCTATTAAATTCAAAAATGATCAATTATTTTGATATACACATAGTTTTTTCCTAATTTACGAGATCGAAAAAATTTGTACATTTTGTCAAATTATGATAAATGACATGAAGCAAAAAATGCTTTTAAATACATGAACTTTTTTAACTGCACACGTATATGCCCGAAATTTACGTATATTTTTAGAGCGTTATTTCAGTTGAAAGGAAAATATTTACAAACAGATTTATCGCATTAATTTTTTATATTTTAAAGTACTAAAGTGCTGTAAAAATCTAATTTTTGTTAATCTTTTAAAATTTGCCAGAGATAACTCATAATCATTTTCTTGTTTTTTTTTTTACACATAAATAGCTTCCACTCGAGAAAAAAATTAAAAGCGGATTGAAAGTCCAAAATATTGCAATAAAAGAAAAACATTTAAAAATTCATCTCCACATCACGGTCGCAGTATCAAAAGCCAATTTGAGCGCCATTACAAACGAGTTACGTATATCACCGAACGTAAAAATTAGCCTCTCTCATTTTAAATTTTCAATTTCGATCCCGCGCTAATGACTTTCAAAAAGCCATCATAATAATGCGCCGAGCCCCAGAATTTATGCATCGAATAATTCACTCTCTCCTCTTCTCTCTCAAAACCCTAAAAACTCCGCCGGCAAGTTCGATCTCACCCGAACACAACTTCTTTTCTTCCTCTCCTTTATTTTTTCCTCGCATCCTCCTCCTCCTCTTCCACCCGGCGAGTCATCCTCGCGATAAATTCACAAAGGGCGCGCGCGGCTCGCACAAAGAGCGGCCCTCTTATCGCGCCTCGTTATCGCGAACGGCGTTTCGTGGAAGTCGTTCGTTCGCTATCGGCGAGCGCCGTAATGTATGCATGTATAATGCGCTCCGTGCCCCGCGCGCGCAGGACTCGCCGGGCCCTAAGCTCCGCGGCTGCCCGGGAAGAAATAAAATCCGTTTATAAGCGAGATATACGTGTAGGAGAGAGGCAGCTTTGCTCGTGCCCCAAGCCGATATAGAGAACGTATATAGTCGCGGCTCGTTTCTCACCCCTGCCCGAATGAGAGAAAGAGAGAGAGAGAGAGAGATTTCGTTTACCGGTCTGTGCCCAGTGTCGCCTTTTTACGTTGTTCGCTTTATTGTGCTTCTAGCTGTTTCCGGGACTCTAAGGCGCTTGCGAGGCTTTTGTTGTAGAAATGTAACTTTTATGGAATTTCTCTGTTAGCGAACTTTTATTTTTTTTCACGACCCTTTTCTTGATGCCGGTGTTATTTCCTTGCTTTTATACTTTTTTATTTTATGGGTCGACTTCGAAAGATTTATTTACTTATTCATTTTAAAAATAGAACGTAATTGTACGTTATTAAGTAGATACTTTTCTTAACATAAATATCTTTTTATAACTTTGAGCATTTCTAAGTCATAATCATTATTACATAATTACATTATAAAATCTATTCACTAAATTCATCCACAATTAGTCGTATAATCATCATCGAACCACGTTCATTCAATCATCAACTCATAAAACAATGCAACATTACATACCACATGAAACCTCGCCCGGCAAACCAGCAAATCCAACATATAGAGGTCAAGGCGAGAAAAACAAAGCCACAGTCGCAGATTGAGCCGTGCGGAGCCCGCTTCGCACCTTGACACCTCGCACGCGCACGCCATGCGCTGGCCGGCGTTCCAATTTCGGGATCGCGCATGCGACATACCGCAGGAGGAACCAGTTTCCACGTGTGCACACATATGCGAACGATAAGCCAGCGCGGCACGCTAGCAAGCGAATCGGCCCGGCTGATCTACTCTCTCGGCGAGCTCGGCGCTCGCTTTTTTTTCCTGATTAATCGCGGCCGGCCGGCTCGCACGAAAATTCGCACGTTTAGCCATGCATGTGTGTCGCCGCGCGCGCCGGATTACCGTAAGCCCGCGCGCGGGAATTATGTAGGCGAGAGAAAAATGCTCCCCGCGATACACAGAGAAACAGAGAGAGAGAGAGAGAGGATAGTCTTGCGCGCAGGCGGTTTAGCATTAGTCTCGGACACGAGATGCTTATCGGCGCGGGAGCTCGGCGACGTTAATCGGCGATTCTGCATTTGTTGAATTTCAAAGGCTCCGGGGGCGCCGAAGAGAGCGAGAATTTATGGATATTATTTCGAGCGATGAGCGGCTTTTTCGTACACGGCTCGCGCGATCGCGGCTAGGATTACGTATGCGCCGCGCTGTCGCGTAGCCGCGCGACGCTGATCTATTGCTCTCGCTTCGTGCCCCGACTTATCTGATGGCCAATTATAAAGTAGCCTAAACGCCGGGGGAATTTTTTCTCTCTCCGGAGCTTTAATTCGAACCTGTAAATCGAAAGATATTTGACACCGATGCGCGCGCGATTAAATTTGTCGCGGGAATTTCCGTATATATGCTCGTGAGTATTTAGCTCCGAGGGAATTAGCGTTAGCAGATTTTGATTCAATAAAACAATCTATAAATTATCGTAGAATCGCGCATTAAGTTACCGCGGGCATTAAATTTACGGCGTTATTCTAAAAGCGGTATTTAGAAAACAAACGACTACTTTTACAAACTCCTCAAGCTTATCATACATTAGATCCCGGCACTCTCGGAGTCATCAGGCAAAAGTAACGTTAGCCAACGCAACCTGCCATTGATTTCAGCTGATCGAAACACTTATAACAGTACACCCTCCAAACTTGGCATTTACCCCGTCTCGCTCGCTCAATAATCTCATTGTATTTGCTTTTCCCACAAAATCCCCCGTAATACCGCTCTCTCTTTCTCTCTCTCTCTCTCTCTCCAGCGCGCGATAAAACGAAACAAAGAAAATCCGTAAGGACGTAATTATTATAGGCGGCTGGACGAACGCTCGGCGTGCGTGTATTCACGGCCACGCGCTCGAAATTCTACATGCGGCAGTATGTATATACACAGACGTGCACACATACTAAGGCGAGAGCGCCATTATTCTCCGCGATTTACGATCGACGAGACTCCCCGCACGCGCTTCCCTTGCGCGCGCAAAAATTTCCGATTCCCCGCGTTGTCGTGAGGGGGCATAATGCGCTTATTACCGGGCCTGACTTCCCCCTCCAGTGCGAATCATAGTTATTTATTAAATTACCTCCGTGCTCGTGGCTTTGTGCCGACGCTATCATTAGGTCGGCTGGATTTGGGAAAAAAAATTTTATTGGAAAACAATATGGTTTGGGCCTGTGCCTGCTGTCCACGAGTGTATTAGGAAGGAAAATTTGTATGGAAGTCGGTTGGGGTCGAGGTACCTTGTTATTGACAGCTTTTTGACGAGTCATTGATAAAACGGCTTTAACGATAGGGAATTTGTGAATGATGCGCGTGATCGAAGATTTGATTATGATGATATTCGCAGTGAATGGTTTTGAAAGACTTTTGTTTGATTTCGTTTATGCAAGTTCTAGTTAGTTTTTTATTTTAATTCTGACAAAGAACTAATTCGTGTAAAATAATGACTAAGTTTATATTTAAAAGAAAATTAAATTATTTACTTAAATTAGCTTTACTTTTCCATTTATTATATATTATGCGTAAACATGAAAAATATGTTACTCAAATATAATACTCTAAAAATAGCTTTGTACCGTATATAAATATCATCAGATCACTGGAAAATTCTTCTACTCTGAAAACAAAAGAGTTACTCGAACAAAAGAACAGATTCTCAACTATTAAGTAAAGTTAGCAATTCCAAAGGCACGCCGTCTTAATTAAACCTTACGTCCCCGCGTCTCCTGCTCGCGCACTATATATTAAATCTCGCATTCATACGCGCAGCATAAGTAAATAAAAGTAGCGAGACGTCCGCATTTCTACATGCAGCGCAGAAAAGTGCAGAGGAGAGAGCGAAACGTCCAGAGAGAAACGCAGAGACAAGACGACGAAGCAGCTCTCGCACCGGAGAGAGAACTCGGCAGCTGCCGGCGCACAGAACAGCTAATTACTCTAAACTAATTATCTTCTGTTAGCATCGCCGCTCTACGCGCGTTGCCGCTGCGGGTGACCAATTCACTTTGCACACGGAAAGTCTTAGAGACGCTCAGCTGACAACGCCAGAGGTAGATATGCCTCGCCCTCTCGCGCATATACCCAGCGAATATAATATGATTCTCTCGGTGCTCCCGGGCCCTTTGTACGAAATAATTGCCTGCAGCGCTGAATGCTCTCAAACGGAAACGGCGACGCGCTCGAAGATGTAAGAATTTCCAGGGAATGCGAAGGTGCGTTCCTTAATTATATACGCGTTTAATACTGTTCACGATTTCGTGTAATTACTTTTCTTTTATGTAAAAGCTTGCGCTGCTGCTTTGTGGAGATGTAGTGTAATCATTGCTTTTTCGAGCTATTAATGTATTTCTTTATAAATCTTGTATTGAGCAAGAAGTGTTATAACATTTTTATTCAGGGTTTTAGTACATTGATTTGGTTTTATAAAAGAACATGTAATAGATTTTTAAATACATTAAAAAGTCATTTTGAAATAATGTAAACGTATTAACTCGTCGATTAAAAGATATTCATGTCAGTTTTTATTTACGTATTAACCGAACATCCACACCCAACGAACACACTACATCCCCAAATAATCAACATATCATCTCCAAAGAGAAAAATTCTTATTCTCTGACCAGCACAGGGATACCGTACAGGCCATAACAGCAGCTCAATTTATCGGCCGAGCGAGTAAACAAAAATCGGAGGGGCCAGCGCTCTCACCTCGGCTAATACCCACCGGCGCCGGGCAGGTTTTCGCGCCTAACAAGCCCGGAATGGATAATTTATCGGGGCGTGCCGATCGCGGAATGCAAATGGCGATTCGGCTCCCGCGTGTAAAATGCATATGCGCGGCTAAATTCGTCGTGTGCTTTGAAATTGGATCGTTAATAAGCGATAGCGCCGCTGATTTACGCGGGTGGGGTGCCGCCGCTTGATTTATTATGCGCGGGGTATTTGTCCGACCGAGAGAGAGAGAGGAGCTCTCTGGCTCTATGATCTCGCGCGGCGTGTTATTAACGTGAATTATACGCGCTCGGAGGGAGACCTGTTTTGTCAATCTTGAGGTGGGGGTAGGTGTATGAGCCAGCGGATGAGCAGAGGGTGCTTCTGCTAATTTCGACCAGACCGATTCAATCATGTGGTGTCCCTTTATTGGTGCGAAAATTGTTTTTTTTTTTTTGTAAAATGAAGCAGATAAATTTTCCGAGTAAATTCATAAGTGGATCAATGCAGTTTCCTACAGCGTAAAATTATTAATTTACACAAGCAGCATCGCTCATTATCTCTCTACGCCCGCGAGCTGCAGCCCCGCGCCGAAATTGCAGTCTGCGCGCTGCATCATCATAATCCGAAGAAATCCTCCGAAAAATCCGCTCCCCCGACTCGATTATCGCTTGAGCAGCGTTATTATGAAACCGGAAAGGTCGACGCTCCTGCTTACATAATTCGATAGCTCGATGCCCGCGCGCTAACTCCGTTATAGCCCGGCAGTAACGCCGGGCAAAAGGATTAACGAGTTTATACACTCGGCGCTCGCAGAGGCAAACGACTTTTCGAATTTTCCCGCGATAAAGCTATGCATGCAGGTCCCGTTCTCTCGCGAGGTATGTATGTATATCTGGGCAAGGCGAGATATACTCGCGGGGCCCGAGAGCTTTCACCGCGCCGAGATAGGTAAGCTCTCCGAGCGTATCGTGGAATTATGCAAAGTGCGCGGCTATATACGCGGGGGCTACGAAATTGTTGGCGGGGCAAGGAGAGAGAGAGCTTGGAGAGCGGGAGATAACCAATAACCGCAGATAGCTCTGGCTGCTGCCTATCTGCAGCTGACTGGTCTCGCTCTTCTCCCTCCCGCGGGGCTGCTTCGCGTGTTCGCCTGCGCTTTATGGCTCGCCCGCTACACGGGGCGTATAGTGCGCCAATTTTGGCAGCCCTCTTATCGGAGAGGGTCGCGCTGAGAGCTGGGGGGAGTGCGGTCGTTTTTTGAGGATCGTTTGACAGGGAAGTGGTCGAGCTTTTGATATAATGGGGTGGTATTGAGTATGAATGTTTTGTGGGTTATTTGGGGAGTTATTGCTCAAAAGTTCAATTGTTCAATAAATTTAAGGCAGTGTACTTGCATTAAAAGAAATTTATGTACGAATTGTTTTTAACATTTGCATTAAGTTCTTTTAAAATATATGTCGACAATGTTGTTCTCGGTACATTTGCATTTTTAATTACTTACATTTTGCTGTTTGGTTAATTATTTTATGTTTTCTAATTTTACAAATTTTGGAAAATTACGTGAATATGCATGTAAAGTGACCATTACCGTGCACATGCATATAGTTACGTTTAGAAGTTTAAAATCTTAATAAATGTTCGTGAGGGCGCGTAATTTACCAGGAATATTTTTAAAGCGTTTTTACGATTTAAAAATGCAAATTGAACGTAGGTCTTAGCGCACCTCGCTCGTTCTACTAAATTACACTTTCAAGGCTTTATATCTCACCGAGACGGTTTACTTTTGTTTTTAATAAAACCGCTAAAGTTATAAAGTACCGCTTGCCCCCTGCAAATCCGAGAAAAAGTATCTGTTTACGAGTGCAAAGCTATCCTCTCCACGCAAGTGAAGCACGCACTCAAATATTTGCGAGACTCGCTTTAATTTTAATAAAAGCGCATCCTCCTTCTTTTCCGCTCTCCGGCTGAAAATAAATGACTCACTAAGCACATCTCTCATTTTCTCTCTCCCTAGTTCTTCTTTCTGTTTGCGCACTTGTCGTCTCCCGTTCTATTTTATCATCCTCTCCTCTCTTTCCTCCTCCGCTCTCCTCGTTAGCTCTAATCGTACGAGCTCGCAGAGGTCCGCGCGTGCACGTAGACATCTGTATTCTCTCTTTCTCCATTGTCGGCGCGAGCAGAGAGCGAAGGAAGAGAGAAAGAGAGAGGAAGATACTCGCGTCTCGGTACCTATTCTCTCATACTCGTTCCGTTCTGTTATTATCCGGCGTCATTTGCTTTTATACAGTTATACACGTGGAAGCGCGAGAAAACGCGCGCTCGCCCGGTTATGCCTTTTGCCGCGGCGAACAATGAGGCGAGCGCCTCGAAACACCTTTTTTCTTCCCCCAGATATGTGTGCACGTGTTGGGAGTGGAGCGTATATATACCTACGTGTGTATAGGAACGAGTCATCCGAAGAAATTACCCGTCTTGCTTTTATATTTATATACTCGCGAGGAGCGCGAGAGCTGCTCGCCTGGAACGCGAACAAAAAACTGTAAATTAGCGCCGTGTTTGCCTTTTCCGCGAGTTTTTTTGCGAGAGTGCAGCTTCTTCAGCGCCGAAATTCATAATTGTGAGTTATGCGAGTGTGGCGCCTGTGCGACACGCTGATATAGGGTGTCTGAACAAGTAAATTTTATAGTGAGAAACTTTGTTGTCTGTTAGTTTTTTCATATTTTTGTTAAATTATATTCAATGATTTTTATACGCCATTAATATTTCGATAGTACAATATTTTTCTTTTGATTCATTAAATTATCGTCACTTAAAATATCGCTAAAACTTAGTTTTTGCGCCTGTAAAAATTTACAGTAATTAACACTTGCCAAATTTGTATTTGTCATCATATGTCACACTTTAAGCCCATTTTGTCATCTTACACATCCACCCGCAGCGCGCTTACAGTAACATTACCTCTATCCATCACTCTATCACAACAACATTCACTCTCAAAAACAAAATTATCTCATCACACCTCAACCCACACCCACCCCATAACCCTCTCAGTCAACTCCACCGACTCCTCGTTAAAAACCGATCCGGAAAAGAAAGCAGCTTCCAACAAACCCCCTCCGCTCCACACACACACACGTGCAAGCGCTCGCCTGATGTAGTTCGCGCTTTCAAAGTTTTACGGGGAAAAGATATTACAGGCTCGCGCTGTCGTCTCGGGGGATTCCCCCTTCGTCTGCTCCTAGCAGATAACGCGGCGCATCGAGTCTGCTCCCTCTTGGAGTTCAGCTGCACGCTTCCAGGGGCGGAGAATCGCGCGCGCGCTCCTCGACAGACGACAACTCTCATTGTTTTCGTTGTCTACTAACGACCGGCGTTTCACCCCCGCGTTACGTACGTATATGCATAGAGCTATATATACCTGCGCTCTGCCGCCTTTAATTTCCACGGTGTTAAGAGACCCGCCGCCGTCGTTGGAGTCCCGTGGGAGGAGAACGATTGTCCGTGTGCGCGCTGTCGCCTCTCATCTGCTTTTACGGTTTGCGCGCCGAGCGAGCGTTAAAGGGAGCTGGATGCGTGCTCTGTGCTAGTGTCTGTCTGTGCGTTGAGCGGAGCTCTGGCTCCTTTTTCTTAGGGACGGGATATTATGACTTCCTTGTATTTTGACGAGTATTGCCCTTGTTGAAGAGGAGCACTTCGACGGCGCGCAGGATTATTATTGTCTTTCGTTCGCTTGAGCACTTTTCGCGGTCTTTTGTGGACTCTTTTTTACGATAAGCTTTCTTGTTATATGGGAAAGTGGTACAAGAGTAGTTGAGTAATTTTTTTTTTACCGTTGTAAGGGAGGTAAAAATATAATGGATTCTTTTAGAATCTAATTAGGATTAGTCTAAATAAAAATGATTAGATGTAAGTAGATAAACTTGAAATCTGATAGTATGGAAACATATAAGCATTTTCGTGGTAAAAAATTATATATTTAAGTAACATTAAAATGTTCATTGCGATCTAAAAATAAGAATAATGATGTTAAGTGGTGGCTGTACTTACTTCAATTCAAAGAAAAATAGTTTAGAACTCTTCATACAAAAAGTGTAACAAAAATTTAAATTACAGAATCGGTTAAAACCTTGAATTAGTTTATTAAACATCTAAAGATAAAAGAAATTGTTATAAGTTATATTACACACAAATTGTTAAGTTTTGTTTTTTATTAATTTAAAAAATTCTAAAAAGTAGCTTTACTCAAAATATTCTGCAATAGATGAGTCTATAACCCGAATCGGATACATTTTCTTGTTAGAGATTAATAAAAAAATTTTTGGTATCATTTAATTCTTTGATTTGTAAAAAGTTTAGCGACATTTAATTCAAGATTATAAGTCGTTCATTAAAAAATTTAGATGAAAACGCCTGATACCTTTTCTCTTTGCTAGTGCTCGGCTTACAATACGAATATTAATATTTTAATGTTTAAACTTTACTCTTGTATTTATTTCCAATAAAAATTACTTGTCCCTAATCTCAAAATCACATTCCACCATAAAAATCAAACACTACAACCCCCATAATCCACAACATTGTTTGCATCAACGCATAAAAGCCCGAGCCCGAAACGGGGGGCAGCAGGGGGGGAACATTTTACTTTGCGCTCCGCGTCGTCGTCGCGTCGATGTTGACTTTTTACTCTCGAAGGCGCAGGCTTGCTTGCACGAGTGGCTGCTTTCACACTTCGAAAGGGGAGAGAGAGAGAGAGGCGCACGTCGGCGCGGAATGACCGCGTCAGTTGCGCGAAACACGTACACAATGAGAGGACCCTCTCGACGGATCCTGCCGCGTCACCGCGCCTAAATTGCGGCGCGCCCTTTGCCAAAGCGACTCCTGCTTTGGACACTTCTCCCTCCCTCTCTCTCTCTCCACTTCTGCAGGCTGTGTTCGGGCGCTGAGTGAAAGCTTCGCTCGGGGAGTTTGCGCGCAGCCGGGCGCGCTTTTTGTCGATTCACTTCGCTCCTGTCGCGCTGGCGCGTCGGGTAAAAACTTAATACTTTTAGGAGATGGGCTGAGGATTCTTGCCGGCTTTTCTGAATAATGCGTTTCGGTGACAGTTGGATGGCTGGATAATGCGTGCTAAGGTTGTGGGATGGAATGCGTGGAGCTTGCGAATGGTGGTGGAATTTAATGATAAATTTATTGGATTCAAATTGCGATTAGTTCTAGAAAGGGTCTGATAAAATTTGGTCAATTAACTGTTCTAATTAATATTTTTCGCTGAAAAGATTTGATTATTTATTAAAGGTTTTATATAGTAAAGTAATCGAATAATTTATTACAAGCACGAAAAAACTTTTTTGATATTTCTGGATCACTGACTCACCCTCTTTTAAAAGCCCATACCATCATGAATTTTTCATCCTCACCCTCCAATTTCGAAACATTGTAAGAAGCGGATGATACTTTTCTCCATGGAGATTGGCCGAGATAATCTCAGCCCTTCACGCGCGGCCGGTAACGGCTTCAGCGTTTCATCGAAACGAGTTTGAATTACACTTCATAAAATTTACAGGAAAAAAGAAGCCGAGCACCACTGGCTCTTGCTCTCGCTTACTATGTACGCGCGATCGGCAATAAAACTCCCCCGGCTATCCTGGCGCCGTAAAATAATTAAACACCTCGGCACGGCAGGTACACACAGACTCGCGCGCGCGTCCGTCAGAGAGTGCGAAACTATCAGCCGTAATTTGCGCCGCTCTCTATATCCCTCGATTAAATCCGAACCTCGAGCGCGCGTCCATCCTCAGTCAAGTATCACCGTCATCATCGGCGCAACACCTCCTGGCAATGCTGCTCTCTCTCGAGAGAGGTGATTGCCTCTCTCTCGCGCGATCGCGTCCGAGTGAAAAAGACAGCTGAGCTGCAGTCGGTATTAGCTCAGCCATTGACAGAAAGCAAAGAGGCCCGTCTTTTCTCGTTCGGTGCCTGTTACAGCGCGTATGTGCACACTTCGCCGCGGGGCTTGCAGTCGGTGTAACGAGGAAAGCTCGCGCCTGAGTCAGTGTCAATGTTTGCCTCGTTGCGAGCAGAGCGGGCCAGTTCCGTCCTTTGGCTCTCGCGCCACTTGCGTTTTCTGCGGGATAGCGGAGGTATCCGTGTCGAGGGTTTGATGAACCACTCGCCGCTTGGTTCTTTCTACGGGCTAGGTTCTCTCTGGCTCAATGGGCCGTCATTAATTTCTAGACTCTTCTCTGCCACTCCTTCTGGCATTCGGAACTGATATGAGCTCTTTGGTATTTTCTATTTCTCCTTCGCTGGCATTTTGAAGCTACTTTTTGACGCTGGTGTTGCGCGTAATTTCTAATCTAACTGCGTCTTTTTTCTGCGAGCTTCAAAGTTTGATGGCTCGAATTAGTCTACCATGCGTAATATCCCATTTGAGTGCATGGCATGAAAATTACATAGTCGAGAAGAAGAAATAGAGAAAGATTTTGAAGAAGCCTTTCTCTATCTAAAATATTGCATGAATAACCAAGCTATGTATGTTACCACTAGTATAGTAATAATAATTGACTTGTCACGGAGTTTATTAAATGCAAATCAGCGGATAATCTGATGATTGTTATACTTCGCATCGGTACGAGATGTTTTGTTCTTTGTTTGCGGCCGGCCGGTGTATAAATTTTCACGCTCGTGATTTATATGTACTTGTGTGCATATGCTAAGTGCATAAGCTTATCTGGTAATGCGATCTATTGCAAATAGTGGGACTGTATAATCGTTAACAAAACAGATTGAAAATGCTTTTTTAAGTAACTGTGATGGAGTTTCTAAATTTGAGCATGGTCATGCTTTATTTCATTGTTTGGGTTAATAATTTTGTTGTTGAAATAATATTAGTTTTGGTTGATGAAATTAATTATATAATTATATTTTTTTAATTTAGCTAATTCAATATTCAGTTGAGTTGAAGTTAATTAATTCTCGTACTACACGGTCGCTTTAATTGTAAATTACGATGCTAATTATAACATAATTATACGTTATGCTTGTGCTAACATACTGTTAATGCAGAGTGGACATTTGTAATTAATTTACATTAAAAGTTTTGCAATCACATTTTCAGCTTTAATAAATACAACTCTATTAAATTATTGAAAAATTTTAATTTAAATTTTGCCAGGAATTTTTTGGCAAAATCATTATTACAGAAATACAATACCTGTTTCTACTTTTAAGCTCATGAATAATACTGAATAAAAGCACATCGACCCGAATCTACCCATACAGAAGATGTACCACCAACAAGCGAACGATTTGCTACAGTAACACACTAACACACAGAAACTTCCAATTAGTTTGTTGCAAATAAACCACTAAACCCATAAACAATCCTCTCTCTGTAGAACACACACACACACTCGACGAACCCTCCAACAAGCCCCCATTGTCTCAAAGCTCTCCCTGCCAAACGACGACATCCCTAAAATCGTGCTCTCGCTCGACGTTTGCGACCTCTCGACCCCTCGGCAAAATTTACTCTCTCTTTACGGGACTTGCGCGCGAAGCTAAATCAGCCGCGATGCGCTCGTCGAGCCTCTTCCACATACATACACCCAGACACGCTCGCAGCTCTATACCCACGTGGCTGTACGCGCTTGCTTTTACGATCCGAGGGACGATGAAGGGGCCAACTCCCCCCCTGGGGGCCCGATCTGATTTGCGAGCGCCATTACCGGCGGCGGCCGATCATTCGCGCAACCGTTGCATTTATGAATGCGATTACCCCTAATATATCGCTCTCGCTCCTCTCTCTCTCTCTCTCGCGCTCAGCGCTAATTCTCCGAGCGAGCGATTTTTCTCCAGCTCGCGGCTTTACGACTCGGCCGGGGTATCTAGTCGCTTGACCTACCGAGCGCGGTAAAAAGCCGAGGAGAGCGCAGTTAAGCCCGCGCGCGCTCGTCGAGTATAGGTCTAAGGTTACTCGCGCGTCTGTTGGAAGGCCGTAAAACAAATGGTTCAAGATTGCGGGCGCGCATAAACTGAGATTTCAGTAACGAGCTGCTTTTTCTCATCTCGATTTCTGATTCGGCCTTAAAATATGCCTTTTCAGCCGCGCAGGAATGTAATTTAGAGAGCTTTTGAATGACAAACCTTTGACGTCGGCCGGAGGAGCCCGGGCTATTTAAAAAGCAGATAAAAATGAGAGCGGAGGGTAGCGCGCTCGGACGGGGTAATAAAATCCGGGAGCTGAGTTACGAGCCGGTGGCCGCTTTTCCTATACACAGCGACGCTCGTGTCCGCCCCGACCAACTGCGTTCTCCTCTCTCCCACCCACGCGTTTTCGGCTCTCTGTCGTCCGAGCGTCCGCTGGAAACAGAATTTATAATTAATTTCGTAATGCAGCGTTCCATCACGACGGGTTATTGCATTAGCCCGCATCTATCAGGTGGATTAAGCTCAGCCGAAGAGGAGAAAAATACTCTGGTCTCTTCTTTCGGCATTCTTGGCTCGAAAAAGCTGTTAGGCGAGGGAGCCCGGCCATTTTTTACTTTTCGATGTCCGGGCATTTTTTAACTTAAGCCGATCATTACGTTGTGCAATTTGTGGAGTATGATTCTGCTGGAGAGGGAGCTGAGGGCTTTTTTTTAAAAAAGCGTTCCCGGGGCATAAAAAATGCCTGTGAAAGGGTTATTAGCATTATTTCGTCCTTAGCGGACATTCATGGGATATGCGAAAAAATGCGTGGCGATTTGCGCTCGCTGTTTATTACGCTCGCAAAATTTTTGCTTTTGATGTATTTTACATTTTTAAAACGAGTGGGTAGTTTGGGAGGGGAAAAAAATTTTTATACCTTTAGTATCGTGTTTCTCTCTGCTGTATACTCGTTTAAATTATAAAAATTGTCCATTGAATTAAAAATTTAGTAGTTATTATGCTAATAATATTGGGGCATATTTCATTTTAATTTAGTTGAATTTTGCATTAAAACGTTTCACAAAATTTTATATGATTACATAATAAAGCAGCAACATCATTTAAATTATTATAAACAGCAATAAATTTACAGTAATATTTATCAAGTAACTCGTCATACCTAATTAAAAATTTGTCTCCATTCATCCGTATAATTCCATTACACTACCCTGAAAAGCCTGTCGCATCCATTTATTTAAACAAATCCGAAAAATCATTTTACCGTTCCGAAGCCAAGCCATTAACCGAGCGAAGTATCGTCTAACCACAGCCTCGAATCTCGTAAAGTCAATACATCGCTCGTCTATTCTATCCCTCGTCCCTCTCTATAAATAGAATTCGGAAAAATCTCCAGCGCCAGAAGCGCAAACAGAAAACCAAAAAAAAAAAAAACACCCGCAGAAGAAAAGAAAGTCTTGCCGCGATGCAGCCAAGCCTACGCACGTCGTCAGCCGTGCGCATAAGGTCACCGAATGCTTTTCATTGATATATCGTATATACACTCGTCCCTAGCTGCCTTGCGCCGCGGTAGCAGCTCAGGATACAGCAGCAGGCGCACCATGAACCTGTCCCCGATACCGCGAATGCAGCTATATAGCTTCTGCCTACCGGCATTTACAATATGTCGCTGTGTATATGTGTGTGTGAGAGAGAGAGCGCGCCCACGGGCAGAGATCGCGTATATATCGGCGCTCGCTTAATATGCGGAGGAGTCGCGAGCGCGCGCGTGATCCGAGCCGACGTTCTCACGGGCGCGCGCGCGCAGGACGCGAAAGTTATACAGCCGCTGGACTCTCTCGTGTGCAAAAGGACGAGGAGGCGATGCAGCTTTTGTCTAGGAATGCTTGCGCGGCGGAAGCTTTATGCGTGCTTGGAAATACTTTGTTGGGAGGATCGCTTGGATGGGGGGATTTGAGAAGCCGGCGTTTGATGGCTGCTGGGAGAGGTTTCTGGTTTGATTGGGATTGGAGATTTTATGGAGGATTGTCGCGTTGGATGGTTATGGGGCTGATGTTGGTTATTGGATTTTCTTTGGGTTTGGCTGTTTTGTATCAACATATGATGGAAACATTTTTTTAATGAAATAAAAAATGTAATTATTATTATAAATGCTATCTTGGTCTTACCATCCTGATTGTTTCTACTGGACTTATATTAAGTACCTATACATCTCCATAAATTTAATAAAATGTACATTTTTCATTTAATGCTAACCGACTTTTACCACCTGAGAGAGCAAAAAATGTCTCGTTATTTATTACGTGTGAATCTCTTTTAGATCTACCGTGTGTGATTCGACTAACGTTAACAGTATTTTTCTCAACTTTCCTTCTAGGGATAAATGGCACGAAAAATTAATTTTCAAGTATGCCCAAGTATGTCATCAAGATAGGGAAAATTTCGGTTTTCAAAAATCCGCAAGGTTTGTCGAAATCCAAAATTACCTATCTTGATGGTATACATTTAAAAAAAAAGCTATCTTTATAAGTACTATTACAGTTACATACATGAGTTTGGATTTCAACTAAGATTAAAAACATAATGAAAATTTGCAAAACGTGACCGAGTCATTTCATTACGAAAATAAGCCTTATAACTGTTCCCTATCCGCCGAAGATTCAATTATATCACGATCATTCCAAAAAGTCCGGCCAATTTAACTTTTACTCGCACCATAAATAACTCGCACCTTTAATCTCACATCAATCTGCCAGCGACTCTTCCTACAACCTTCCCCCTCACCCACTCACCCAAACACACTACCTACCCAGATAATCCCAAACCCATCCCGCTAAAAAGCGAGAAAGCATAAAACTGAAATGCGTAAATTAAAGATTATGCAAATGCATTGCGAGTCGCTCGCTCGCTGGCGACTTGGCTCACGCGAAGGGCGATGACATCTCGGCGAAACCGGGCGTGGACGTCCTAGAGGAGAAAAAAGCGCGCTCGGCACACCAGGTCAAAATCTCGAGTGGCACGAACGCGCACTGGTTTCGCTTATGAAAACTCGTGGCGCGCGCGCCCGCGCGGAATGTGGAAGTAGGCGTCGAGCTCGTTCGCCTTTCCTGAACTAGTTGAATGTCAATCGCGACTTTTAAGTGGCACGATTCGTTCTTTATTGTAAGCGATGAGGTTCGATTGTGACGGATTTGAATTAATTTTTGAGTGATTGGGGGTTTGGTTTGGATTGATTTGGGAAATTTTAACTTGTAAAATTAGTAATTTATATTTCGTTTTTAATGATCAATGAACTGATTTTGTTTCAGCTTGCTTTAGATATATTGGTTAAAATTTAATATTAGTAGACGTAAGATCGAATATACTACATTTTGAATGAGCGATTCTGCTAAAGTAGCACAAGAGCGTGCAGCTCAGTTTGGTTATTGTTAAGAGATTTCCCGAACCTGAATATCGAACACATTTGCAAAATTACTTTAAGCTTCTTTCCACACATAAATTCATCTCACTCAAAATTCCATACACTTACTCAAAGTTTTCTAAAGCTAAGGAAAATTATCTTAACCATCCCTCATGAAAACGTCGACAAACCATGTGTAATAATCCTCCTTTGAAAGGCTGAATGCACGCTTTGAAAAAGGGTCGAAAAAGTATAAATTTTCGAAACACTTACAGGCGAACGTTGAGCCGGGCGATCACGAAAGAATAAAGCGCACGAAAAATGCCCATCGAGTTTCGAGGTCAAACGATCGAGCGTGCAATTGTAAGCTGGAAGTTGGCCAATTCGCGCACGGAGCATCTGCTCGGGCTACGATAGAGCTCCACGCTTCGAAAGCATCCGTTAGCGCAACCAGACGCGATTAAATTCGGCCACATATATATATATATATATGCGCGCCAGAAGGAGAGAAGACGTATATGAACTTCATTCTTATTCAGGCGAGTAGCTGAAGTGAGCCCGTCGAAAAATTTGACTGCCGTGCCACTTTGACTTCAACTTGGATTTCTCGAGCAGCACGTGCGCCCGGCCGGCTGGCTCATTTGCGATTCACCGAGCGTCGGCCGAACAATTAAAGGCGAATTCTTCGCGCGCGAATGTTCGCGCTCAAGCTGCGCTTATGGCATTTTAACAGTTGCGCCTCGTGTCGTCACTGCATTCTTAAATTTTCGTTTCGTCGGAATTCCCTTTTTTCTTTTTTCTTTTTTTTTTTTTTTGACGTCTGGGAGGATAAATTTATGCGGGCGGAATTTTTTGCGGTATGTCGGTTAGACGCGGTATAACGTTCTAATTAATAAAAATGAAATTTGACTTTCTAAGACTGCTTTTTTTATTTTTATTCATAGTCTGTTATGTAATTAAAACAAAGAAAGTTTTTTATTTGGATAGTACTTGGAAAGTATTTATCAAATTCAAGTAAAACTTATTAAATTTACTATGTTTGTTGAATTTTTTTTTAATTTAATAAATATTATTTGAATTAAGTGAATATTTACTAAAAAGGAGAATATGCAACTATAGGTCACGGGTTCGACTATAACATGGCAGTGACATTCTTTGACTACAAGTATGAGACACATGTGTCGGCATTTTTGCTATTGTAGCAATATTTGCAAAATAGGCCATAAAAATAGGGTCTTTTAAATCCAAAAACTTTGTTTAGATTATAAATTAATTTTGAGTGTATGAAATTTAGCCTCATTTTTAATAGTTTGTAATTATACAATAACGCGATCGATTTGTATAAACTTTAAATGAAAGCTAGGTTTTTCTAATTTTGATTCCTTTTTCAAATGATTCTCTAACACCATTTTCTGGCCCAGTTATAAGGATCATTAAAAAAGCATATTTTAGTCCTATTTTGCTTAGATGATCCATATTTGGGATTCTAATTGTAAAAACATTTAGACACGTATCTCATATTTTTGGCTAAAGAACGTCTTTGTAAAGTAAAAGCTAAAAGTGTACTCTTCAGGTTGTGTACTTCATTTATTAGTACTATTCAAATAAAAATGTATTTGATTAGAATATTTAGAGATTTATTTCAATTTTGTTATTAAAGCCAGGAAAATAATATTAACTGGAAATAAAATTTTCTGAAAAAGACGAACACATTGAATAAATTAAATATTTTTTCTGTTTCAGGCAATTCTATTAAAGTCTTCATTATCAGTCGAAATTGAGGTGAGGCCGAAACATTTGGTACCGGACACGAATTGCTTCATCGATTACCTGCAACAACTACAAAGTATTACCAAGGCTACCAGCGCTGCCCAGCCAATTTATACTTTAATGGTACCCCTTGTTGGTAAGGACATATTTATTTACTACAATTTACTTGTGTCAATGAACATTTTCAATTCTTATTCAAAAAAATATTGATTTTTTACTGCAGTTTAAATATTTAAAATAAATAATGTTGTTTAAAGAAACAAATAATTTTTAACTTTATCAGAGAATAGATATTATGCAGCTCTACAAACGCAACAAAAACTTAACATCAACAGCTCAACCCAAGCGGCATACCATCACTACAATCTCTCCTCAAACTCCTCCCAAAACCTTAAAATTAGCATACACCCCGCACAAACCGCCTCGCCATCCAAACAACACCTTAGCATCACCCAGCCATTCTGGCCGGAAGGTCCATCCATCACTGTCGCATCAACCGGACCCACACTCTCCTCTCTCTCTCTCAATTCCCGCATCTTCCTTTCGGCTGCACACGCGTGCGATCCTCCGCGACTCTGAGATGACGCGCTGAGCGTCTCAGAAGTTGCGCAAGCGGCCGCGTGCCGGAAGCGCGTCGGCCGATCGTAAGTTTTTCGATTTGCGCCGATGGCCGTGACCTACGTCCACGTGTACAATGCGCGCAACCTTCCGTGCCTCTCGCGGACGAGTGTATTTGTATATCCCATTGTCGATTGAGAAGGCATTTCTTTCGCGCGCGTCCGAAGGTCTCGTAAATCGGAGGAGAGTCGTTAATTTGTGAGGGATTTTGAGATACAACGAGGAAGCTATAAATACGTCGCCGAGCCGGGACGTTTCGTCAGGTGTATTGAAACGTTAGATCCGTCGGCATGTTAACGATTAAGGGGATTCTCGGCTTTGTTGCGTGGGTTTTAATGTGGATGCCGGAGATTTTTTTATTAGGATTTTTTTATAGTTTGCGGGTGTAAAATAAAATTGAAAAAGGAAGATTTTGGATTTGGTCTGAGTGGATTTGGTTTTTGAAATTATTTTTCTTGCCAAGATTAAGTTTGAGATTAGCCAAAACTAATTTTCTACATGGAAGAAGCATCGCAAAAAAGAAAGCGAAGATTTACTTTTTAAGGTTGCAAAAGAATAAAAGCGAAGAGAAAGGTCCCTTCGTGGTATATTTAGGAAGCCAGCAAGAGCAAAGATAAGCCGGCGAAGGGAAGGAAGGAATTTCTTTGCCAGGTGGACTAATGCATACGAAATCTCGTTGGAACTCGGCGGCGTTCATCCAGTTGAAAATAAGATTTTCAATGGAATCAGAATCCCATTTGCCAAGCGAAAGAAAGAAAGAGTCCGTTCAATGGCACATCGTGTCGGCTTCTTAGCGCTGTGTGTCTACCGTTCACGTACATACGTCACGTTCGCCTCTACCTAAGTGCACGCGCGTCTCTCTTCGAGCATTGAAGAAAAAATCGTTATATTTACTGTTGAATATTGTATTCGCATTGGTTCGTCGAAGAAAGTAAAATTATGCCGTGTACTTTCTTAATTTCCTATTGTGCTTGCGTTGCATTGTTACTCGCTGGATGTTTTTCTTAAAGCTTCCTAGTTTCGTGAATAAAAAAGGGAATTACCTCATTATATCTTTAATATTTACCGTTTACGCAATTTATGACAGAAGAATCGAATAAAAACCAAACGTTACCGTGTGAGAATATCCTTCTGTTATCCACGCTAAATATTTGTTTGCCTCCACTTTTACAGATGATAATCTCAAGCTTGCCGGTATTTTGGTTAGTAATGTAGATCCGTTCGATAAAAGTCCATTCCCAGACTTTAAAAACCCAATTTAACCCATTTGTCCAATTACACCGCTATCGGCGGTATCAATCTTCAAAAACCTTATAAACGCGCCTCCCGCGAGGCTCTTTTCAAGTTCAAAACCTCGAAAAAGGAACAGTTACCCGCAGAACAATGACCGGCTAATTAAATCGCAGCGAGTCTCCTCAAATCCAACCGCGCAAACTCCTATGAGAAAAAATAACTCGCTGGCTCGTCCTCCCGCTCTCGGGGGGGATAAAGAGGCAAGGAAAGAAATGTGGGAAAAAAAGAATAATCCTTCGATCGTATCTCCGTTCTTCGAACGCGTTTCCCGACCTCTCCAGGACTTACCGACTGCATTACACAACACTGAAACCCCCCTCCTTAATAACAAAACAGCCAAGTATCGTAACACCCGTTTTCGGCAGCGTAAATCCACAATCTCGAAAAGGTCCGCGTCGCCTTCTGCGAGAAGAAGGAAACGGAAGCGGCTGCTAATGTTAATAGGCTCGCTCGCGCGGCTCGCTAACGGAGGATGATTGCTCGCACCGAACTGGAGCGCGCGATGGTAATTACGTCACACGATCATCCCGGTCCCGATGCGTAATAGACATAAGCGCTCGCGTATGATACGCGTAACGGTAGTAGTCGGCTTCTGCTCTCATCCCATCCCGCTCGAGCTGTAAATTCGTCGATCGTGGAATTTTATCCCTTCGACGCGTAATCGTGCGAACGAGTTAACGGCGTGCTTTTTTCGTTAGAGCGGCAAGCGAGGGTTTGTCGTTAGGTTTGGGTGGTTTCTTTTTTGTTTAGTCGGCCTTGTCCTGTGACGTGACTTGATTTCCAGAACGAATGGATTGTGCAACGTTATAATGGTCTCAAATTGTCGACTTTATGGAGGATGCGCCTTGGTATAGCGGAAAGTGATTGAGTTATGAGATCGATCGGACGATGATTATTGCTTATTACCGCGCGTGCGCTTATTACGGCGCGTAAAGGCTGCCTCCTCGCGCAGGTTGGAAACCGAGAGCATTATTCAAATTCCTAGGGTTATTGTACGCACGATACAGTTACAGTCGTTCGATGTTACGATAAGGATTGGCTTTGGAAAAAAGAGGGGGGAGGGGAGAAAAATTAGGTATTTTCAGGCTAGTAGTATCATAGTAATTTTGAACCGTTTAACGATCATTTTGTAATGGTACTGTTTATATATACTTACCTGACATTAGATGGCTAGCCTCGTATTTAAAGTTTTTTAGCTTCGCTCGTGGGTTACGAGTGGAGGATCGCCGACTATCCCGTCGATTTAAAATTTTTCATTAAATTCGTTTTTATCCCTAAATTTCGTAGGTTACATTTTCAAAATTTAACAAAAACAATTTTTTATAACGACCCTAACTGTACTTTATAGCTCGAAAGTATGCACCTATTGCGTTCCCCGCTAATTTTCCGTAATTCATAAAATACTTATAAAACTGCGCAATTACGTTTTTGCCGTACTAAATACCTCTCCCCGACGTCTATATCGATCGTCCCATCGCTGAACCCAAAGCCCCTAACGTAAATCAAACCAGTCGCAACAAAGTCCGGCGCATTTCACAAACATGTATTCTCCAGATTAAAATTTAATCGGCACTTGCGCTGCGATACGCGCCTCACGGCACCTCGCATATTCAAAATCATTTTAGTCGGCGTTAACGCTTCAGCGGAGAATGCCGCGCGTGCATTATCGATTCGTTCAACTCGCCTCTCTCTCTCTCTCTTTCCCCTCTATACATCTCGGCCTCTCTTCTTTTTCGATTGTGTTTTTTGCAGTACGCGTGCACCGGGCAATGCGCGAGTTTTTTCCTTTCTTTTTTTCCGCGCGCGAGAGTCGAGATTTGCATTGGTCAGCTCCTCCGGGCGCGAGCGGGTATATAAAGGCGGATGAAAAAAAAAACGCATTGAGGTTTCGCGTACAATAAAAAGATATTGTAAGGGGGAAATAGCCGGGGAAAAAATTCGGCGAGGAAGACAAAGGCGGGAGAGAGGGAGAGGAGGCGTTTGGAAGAGAAAGAATTATTGTGCATTTGTGTGCAAAATATTGTGGGTGTGATTTTCTGGATTAAACGATGGAATTTAAATATTTCCAGAAAGTCTGGGAACATTCTTCTTGCGTTTTATAAAAGAATTTCGATATTCAGATTTTTATACTGTATACAATGTTAGTTACGCTGTATTTTTTTTAATGTAAAGTAATAATAGTTTTTAACAAAAGAAAGGCGATGGTAAATCGATATATTTATGTCATTTGCATACGTTTCTTTACTAATTCAAATACAAATTCATCTCTTATATAACAATTATTATTCTGTTTACTGAGTATTGCATAAAGGACCTTACAACTCAATTTTAAAATATTTTCTGTTTGTGTTATGATAACAGGTGCAAATTGTTTCTATCTTTTCTAAAATATAACCTTCCATTCTTTTTTGTTACGTGAAAATCATTCTAAAATTATAACTTTCTTCTAATGTAAGATTCCTCTTGAGACATTTCGTGTTAGATTAGTCTATTGTATATAAAAATTCATAATGTGAAAAAAAAATTATAAATTAAATAATTATACAACTTTATTGCTGCTTTACCATAATTTCATTTATTCGAAAACATAGAATACACCTAGAAAAATTACTACTGATTCAATATTTTCAAATTTTCTAAATTAAGTAAATTCTAATTTAAGGAAACTAAGTGTCAATAAATTGGCAGCGGTTTTCCGAGTATAGCAATATCTCGTGCATCTTACAAAATTAACAAAAAATCATGGCTAGACCTTTGTACTAACGGTAAAACATTTAAAAATATCAAATTTTTGTAAGTATAAACGCTCCTCATTCAGTCTTAAATCAAATAAAGTCATTAAAATTCACAGCCACGAAGCAGCGCGTGACCTCGCACGAAAATCCCGAGATTCCAGTCGAAAAAGAAACATCAAGCGCAACGCCAGCGCGCGCGTCCCGGCATCAGCTGTCTCATATATCTCCGCATCCTCCCATTAGAACGTTACACAATAATGCGCTCTCGGCGCATCTGCCTTGGTGCTAATCAACGTCTCATTTCTCCAACGAGCGGCTCGCTCGTAAAAACTAGAATATTTTCGTCTCGGCGCACATAATGCACGCGCGCACACACACACACATGCGATTCGTGCAAAATCGGCCGCGAGTGACCTCCGACCCCGCGGCGGTCCGTCTGGGCTTCTCTCTCTCTCTCTCTTTCTCTCTCACTCTCTCTCCTCTTCCCCCGGACGAACAACGGTGAGTCTTCACAGTTAGGTTCTCACGGCTGCTCGCACACGGGCCCCGTGTGTGTGCAAGCCCGAGTGAGAGAGAAAGAGAGAAGTGTGCAGGTCGATTGGCCGCCGGGGACTGCTGCCGAGGCCGAGAAAAGAGGAGACTCGGACACGTGTGGGCGAGGCGAATGAATTTTGAACGAGCCGAAGAGGAGGATAAATTCGCGAGGAGAGAGAGAGAACGCTTTAATTGCCGACCTACAATGGGTAGAGAGCTTTTTTTCTCTCTGCCGAGGGAAGGATGAGGCTTAGGCCCACGTTGACGTGATTAAAGGATCGTTAAGGCGCGGACCGAGCCAAGCAGCGGCGGCGGCGACTTTCTGTGTGCGAGCGTGTTTGATTAGGTTCCGTGCGAGCGACGATGAGAGGCTATATATTAATTTAGATGCCGGGTATAACATACTTTCGCGCGCGCGCGCGGGCCTTGAAAAAGCCAAGCGGGGGCCCAGGATAAATGTACATTGTGTACACGCTGTGTCTTTGTATAGAGATTTTATATGAGAAGTGGTCGCTTTAATGGACGCCTGGATCTACGGTTTAACTGTAAAAGGCATTGTTTGCCGATTATTATATCGTTGTTTGGACTTTTTCGAGGGAATTGGAATTATTTTTACAGAGATCTTAACTCTATTTTTTCTTCGCATCGTGTTATTACGTTTATCCCTGAGCTTTGATCGCATAATTGAGCACACAAGCGCTGGCTTCCTCAAAATTAGATATTTTTGCAGGCCAGCGCGCATCCCGCAGGGAAATTTCTGCCCTCTCTGTGTGCTATTTGAATAGGTCGGACTCCTGGGATACCCTTCGGTAGTCGCTCTCAATTTTCTTTTTCATTTCTTCTGCTTTCCTAGACACTCCACGGCGTTTATTGCACGCCGGCCAATTTTCGTTTCTACAATTCTATTATGTAACGTTATAAAAGGGTTAATAAAATACCGAGTAGTTGTTATTAGTATTACTGTACAAATATAAATTTCAAATAATTGAATAACAAGATTTCTAGAAAAATGTATTAAACATTAATCCGATTCCAATCGTCTCTCGTAAATCGAAAAATAAAGCAGCCCCAAAGACAGGCCGTGCCGACTTCCTATTTCAAAGTTAAAATTGAAACTTCAAACCGCTTTCCCCAAGACGAAATTCAATCACACTTAAAATTATGCAAATCGCGCAATAAAACGCGCCTCGTGTTTGTCTCGCCCTCTGCCAATCGTAAAGATCGAAATTGAAAATTCTTCTCGAGGGCGTGCAAAAATCGAAGAAAGCGCGAGAGCCCGGCCACGTCGCCCCCTCATCCCTGGGGGAAGATGAAAACGAGCAATTTGTGCGCGGGGCGTCGAAATTCACCCCCCACCGAAAACGTCGCCCAAGATTACTATCTCTGCGAAATTACATATTTTGAGCACGAAAGATAACGCGTTTACGCTCGGATGCGGCCAGAATCGCGCTCGTATTTTATATCCGGCCATTAAAAACTACAATTTGCCTTTATGATCGGGCGTTTATTATGTATAGCTTGTATTGATAAACTACCTTAGGCGTGATATTAAATTTATTGTTTACAAGTATTACTTTGGGGTTATTAAAATTTTTATTCATTTTTTAAATTATAATAATATATGTAATAATACAATTTTATTTTGTCATTCTTATTATCATTACTTTAATTTAAGTGAACAAAATAATGTGATGTAAATAAATGCGCAAATAGGTGCTAAATAACTAACAAAAACTTTTACAGTTTAAATTGACTTAATTTAGCTTTGAGGTACAAGATTACGAGAGAGAGAAATTCAAACGCTTGAGTAGCTCTGCTCCAAAATGCGAAACTACTGTACATTGCATAAACGTTAACTAGAGCATGAATATTTAAATTTCATTTACTGCAGCTACAAAGATAATCTATCCTTACCCTTGTCGTCAGCAATCTTAATCTACTATTAAACTTAAGCAGGATTATTTTAACAAGAACAACAAACTTAAACATTTCTACAGTATTACATTTTTATAACTAAATACAGCTAAAAACATACAATCCCACCTTATAAATTAAACTAGCAAAATACTTCACGTCCCCGTCACTGCTTTTCTGTTCCAGTGCTGAACGAGCTCGAGGGCCTGTCGAGGGGCGCCGATCTCAGGGACTGCGGCCCCACGTCTCGGGCCGTCCTGAACCCGGAGCACGTGGCCCGCGTCGCCGAGAACGCGAAGGCCGGGCTCGCGTTCGCCAGGAGCAGAAATCCCGCAATCAGGTGCCTAACCACCCGGGGAACGGTTCTCACTTCCAGCTCGTTCACCATGGAAGAAGACGTCTGTCAGGTAAGCTTTATGCGCCGAGCGCGCCGAGACTTTTATACGCTATCTTAATTGCTCGCTCTCCCAAGCTATGTCTCGTCCGTTATATGCGCCAAGCGGCTGCTTTGCTGTAAAGCCTAAGCGACTGAATTTGAGATCATAATTTTGTAGATAATTAATGGCTATTACGGCGCGGGTAGTAGCGATTTGCATGCGTTTAGGTTACGGCTTTATTAAGGTAGACGAGACTTTGCGGCTTGCGTGATTGGTTTGTTAATATCGGCTAGTGTATTTGAGTGTATTTATAGTTACGTTAGTAGGTGAAAATTAATATAATTCATTTTTGGGTGATTATAGGATGGTTTAAAGAACGACGACAGAATCCTTGCTACGTGCCTAAGTCTATGCAAATCAAACAAGGATCAAGTTAGTAATGGTAAGTTGAAAATATTAAATAAAAATCATAACAGTGCATTAGTTTCCTCTTTGTATTTATATTGCAAATAAAGTCAAACGGTGATTCGTAAAATCGTGAAAAATTAACGGTTGTTGAATGAAAGATATGACAAAGGTCCATTACGAATTCGTGTAAAAATTGGTCGAAAACGGTACCTTATTAACTTCGTTTGACCCTTGGCGAGGTTCACCTCTTGAAGTCATGTTTATGTAAGGGGCACTTGAGGCTGAAGTCATTCTATGCTAAATATGAAGCGGCATTGCATAAGTGATGTGAGATATGTAATGACCTATATAGCACAGAGCGAGCGCGAATCTCATTCATATTTACATAAGTAAACATGCAGAAACTATATGAGATAACTTGAAATTAGATTTGTATTGTAATCGCTCAAGCTTGTACAAACTTTTTCATTCCAAGAGGCTACTGAATAAATTTTGCTTCCGCATTTTTACGTGTACAATGGCTAACAGTGTTCCTGTGTTTGCATGACGTTTGAGTTACAGTTACCAGCAATTATCACTTTCGTTAAAAACCCTCGTTTTTTTTCTTTCAATTGTTCAAAATTTAACTACTCATTCCAAAAGTATTACAAAAATTTATCTCTATTAAATTCTTTATCGCATCTTTAAAAAGAAAATACAGCATACGCACCAAAAACCAAAACCATATCCGAAAAAAAAAATCTGTTCCAGAAGAGGGCCAGCCACGGCGAGTAAAGCGCGACGTGGTGCTGCTGACGGAGGACCGCAACCTGAGGGTAAAGGCTCTAGCGCGCGACGTGCCGGTGCGCGAGGTGCCGGACTTTATCCAGTGGGCCGGCCTCGGCTGAGCCTGCTGGGGCTCGCTGTCCGCAAGCACGCGCTACTACTCATGATCGTCTGTGTCGCAGCAGCAGAACACATACACACACGCAAACGCAAACGCGAACTGCCCTCGCTCCGCAGTGACAACGGACGCGTCGGGGGCGTTATGAAATAAAAGAATAAAATAATCGATGTAAAATGTTAAGAGAAGAGTATAAGTCGAGTGAGTCCGAGGGACATCGCGCGAAGTCGTCGATTGTGTGTATTAGATTAAAAGATAAAAAATAACGAGTAAACGGGGGACCGAACTGTCGATAAAGCGTCGATTGTCATTTCAAAACGAGGGGGATGCTAGGGTGTATTTCGGTGGCTCGAAATGTTGTTTTCTGTTGTTGTTGTTGTCGTCTCTCGCGAGCGCTCGTGTGATGCGTCCCTGCGTTAACCGATGAAGCGATTTTATCCGGGTGTATGGTATACATACCACCAAGACACATACGATCTACTTTCATTTTTTTTAAGGATTTATTTATTACACGTATATCATGCCTTTTCGCTCGTAAAAAAGCCCTTTTTTGTGAAGCACGGCGATTCTCGTCGCTGGAGCCTTTTGTTTCTCCTTTTTTTTATACGCTAAAACACACACGCTGAGTGGTGAGTTTCAATCGATGTCGAGCACTTACATGCCGTATCGTTTTTAATATTATTAAAAATATATTATATATATATAAATATATGATACTGATGACCGCCAGTGATCCTTTTCTATGATGCGATATAGAGAAAGAGGCGTTGTATACGTATAGGATGTTTTTTGCGAAAAAGCCGAAGCATCGCGTGTGAGATATACTACTTTGTTACTGTGTATAGAATATAATGATAGTCGATTGTTTGATATAAGCGAGGAGGAGAATAAGGAGAAAAGATTATCTCGGAATCGTGCTGCGTACTGCCTGAGTATAATATACTTACTTGTTGAGCTAAATTTTATGATTCTGGACTTGTTTTCGGAAGGTCGTTGTTTCAATTGAGCTGTAACTAACCGATCGCTCGTGGTAAATCATTGTTTGTAATGTTACATCATTTAAGAGATCACAAAATAAGCTTCATGAGAGAAAATATTTTTCTTTTAAATTCACTTTAATGTCAATTTTTATGTTGGAAATAATTCAGTGCGGAGAGTCATTTTAATACTTGAGTATTAAACACTGTTTTGGATTAACAGTTTTCTAGCTAAAGAATTGTTACTTACAAATGATAAGCTAACCATTACTTGTAGGCGTATTAGATTGCTTACTAAAAATTACTTTGTTTATTCAGAATTAAACTTAAAAATTCAGCGAAGTTTTCCTTTGATCTAGTTGACCTGATTTGTAATATTCAAAACTATCAGATATTTTAATTGATTTTAACAAACTGATTTGATTCATCTATTATGCTAGAACAGCGTTTTTAAGAAAATTATGCTAAAATGTATTAGATTAAAATGCGTAATAGAATTATATAATAAATCATTGTTATAAAGTAGTGAAAACTAAAAGTAAAAAGAATTAAAAAAATGTTATTATTAATCTTGTATTATTGATTAGCATATATGTAGTGTCTCGCTGAGCTTAAAAGACATGAAAATAAATTTTATACCTTTTATTAACATTTCTTATTCGTAAGAAAATATGCCAGTTATAAAAGATAGAATAACTGTATTTGCTTTATTATAAACTAGAAAGTAGAAAAACGACCTGATATAAATTTTATACGTTATTCAAAGATTTTAAAGAACTGTTTGAAATTCAATAATGAATTTATTTAATTAAAAATAAATGTAATTGAAAAAATATTTCATGTCGTTTTAGCTACTATAACATTGTACTATTTATGCATACGAAAGTATTAATATTGGATTAACATTCTAACTTCCATTACATTATTAAAATATAAATAAATAAATTCTTAAATTTTTCTACTCTTAAGTTTTAATTTTCAGTGTGTTTAGTAAAATTATTCTCATGTCTATCATCAAAATATTACAGCACAATCTGTAATAGAAAAACATTGAACTGTTTACTTTATTTTGCTATACTTGCCACAGACCACTCATTACTACTAAGATAAAAGAATTAGACTTAATTTGCTCTTAGAAATATTAATTTAAGAATAAAAGAGGCATTAAAAATTATAAAATAAGTCAGGGCTAACGTTCTGCCTTTTAGAGTAGAAATTAAGTAGTTGAGCTAAATAATCATGAACCAAACTTAGAATAAGATCGATATGACATTGATTAAGTGTGAATTTTCTGAAAACATTCCGAATCTTAGCAGCGGCTGACTTAGATAACGTGCAATCAGCCTATTAATAGTCATTTTCTCACTTCTACTTTAAAATTGCACATAAATGCAAGTACAAACAAAAAAAGTTAATCCAATCACTGTAAGTATAATTTTGAAAAATTTTATTTTTTATTAACTTTTTTACGGTCTGTCGAGAATTGTGTAATTCTAATTTTAATAATTACTCCTGTACATATTATATTTATATGAACTATTTCTCCAGTATGCAACAATACCATTTATTTTATTCTAATCGGATAAAAATCGTGTTTCACACGCTGAATAATAATTTCAAAAGACAGAACATTAAATTCACTTTGTTTACATTTATAACAATGTCAATTGATACTTTTATATAAAAGAAAAACAAAAACTGCAAAAAAAAAACAAAATTATTATTTTTGAATACTGACTAATTTTTAACATATTTAAAAAAAAAAAATACATTAATTAATAATTAATCGCATTTCATTAAAAATTTATGAAAAAAAGTAACAAAAAACATAAATACCGTTTGTACAGCTATCTGTAGATCGTTCTCACCCCAACGAATCAAAAGTACTTACGTTCCTTCACTGCTTTTCTTATCGTACAAAGAGAAAAAGAATGATGACGAGAAGTAAAAGAACAGAAAACTCGTGAGACAAAACGGAGACGACTTTCCGAGCGAGTCCCTCGCGAACTTAGGCGCTTCGCAGCCTGACCCTGGCGATCGAGAAGTCTTGTCTGACCCTGGAACTGCCACAGCGCGAAAGAAAGTGAGAAAGAGAATGAAAACTGAAGTGATCATTGGAGGGACGCTTTTTACGACTATCACTTTGTATACTTAAGAGAAATATCGTTTTGCAAAATGGTATAAAAACGAATGGCGAATTTGCTAATAGATTGAAATTCAGTTTTTTGTTAAATATTTTGATATCTTTGGTGTCAAGTACGTCTATTACTTAAATGATAATTATTGTGATAGTAAGGAAAATTTAAGCAATAATTTTGTAAATTATAACTATTATTAATTATTATAATAATCTCTTAGATTGTCTTAAACGATTAATGGGTAAGAAGAATCATAATTACAGTGTCAATAAAATATGCAAAACTGGTGTGTTCCAGGCTTTTTACTTTTATAAAAACTTATAAATGATATTTTTTAATTTAATTGATTTACTTGAAGATATTCAATATCAAACTTGACTAAAAATTATATATCAACGATCTATGGCGAATTATAAGCAAAAGACTGAATTTCAGTTAAGATTCATCTGTGTAACAACGAGAAAAAAAGGCGTGACTAAAAAGTGATTAATCGGCAGAGTTAGGGTTCGACAGTTCCTATTTTTTCATTTCGGGCGATCAATGTTGGGTGGGTCATACTGGGAAAAAACACGAGGTGTTTAGGAGACTAGAGACTTCTATAAGGGAAAAGGAGAACCTATTTTTTTAAGAATGTTAGTTACTTAAATTGTCCGTGTATATCGTGGAGCCCGCGATAGTGTGATGAAAGAGCGAGTGCGTAAAAAGGGCGAAAGAGAAAAATATTGTAGTAAAAAAGTGATAATAAGTGTCGAGAGAAAGTTTTACGGGAACAACAGAAAGGAGAGAAGAAGGACAGTTTTTTCTCTCCTTTTTGTTGTGCACACCCTCCAAATGGTCCCACTTTTTAGCTCAATTTCCATATAACCGCGTACATGTGTTCACGTGTAATTGACATGAGGGGGACATATAAATATAAAAAAAAAAAAAAAAAAAAAATGAAAAGATTCAAAGCTAAAAAATGAGCTTGTCGGAGAATCCAAAATGATCGTGTTCATTGTACTAGAATCCCTGTCGGAGAATTGTCAAAATGATCGTGTTCATTGTAACAGCGTTATATCATAATGTGATGTGTGTACGTCATTGTTTCCCCGTCAATCTCTGTAATAAGATTAGTTTTCTTTTTTTTCATCGTAGACTTTTAGCCGACGACGAAGCGAACTGATTTTTTCCTCCCTCTTTAATTTTTAGTAGCTTTAATGATATAGGATAAGCGATAAGGGAAAGATAAAGATCTGCAGACAATTTGTTGATTGCAGAGAAGAAAACGACGAGAAGAGGCCGTAGACGCAATTTTTCGGGAATTCGTCGAAGGTTCGTCGTGAAATATTGAAGATCCGTTGTTCCTTCGGCGGAAAATCACTGGTTGCGCGATGTTCCGCCGAAGGACGCCTTTTATTAAATGTACATCTATATTGATTCACTATGAGCGATGCATTATAACTGCGCGTAGATGAGATAATTAAAAAAAAAGTTTTCACGTACACCCACGATATAGTACACAGAAGAAAAAAATCTCACAAGTACACGCGAGAGTATTGTCCCTTCCAAGATGAACTTTCTCACGGATTTTAATTAAAAGAATTTTTGCAATACCTGTAAATCAGCAGAACAATCTGATATACATTATTATGCGTATATAAATATATACATATAGATATAAAAAAAAAGAATAAATACATATTATTATAACACTTCATTTGTATTTCGTCTCAGGAAAGGAGTTTTACTGATATGATCATGCGAAATAAATTAGGCTTATACAATACCTTTATTATACGAGAAAAAATATCGCCACATAGTGTTACCACTTTGATTATTGTATTCAATAAAAGAAAAGTTGACGTATTTTGACTTTTTTCTTCACCTATACCTTACCTTATTGAAAACCCGTCTAAAATGTTTCCTTTGTTAAGTATATTTAGTGTATTTAAGTTTTTCGTTGCAAGAAATTATATATCAAAAATATAAATATAAAAATATATGAAAGAGTAATAAAACAAAATTTATAATATACAAGTAGTAATATTTTTAATGTTTTTAAATATTATGAATCTATTAAAAAAACAGATGATAAATATTGAATTGTGTTTTACATAAAAAGTTTTAATGATGGGATTACAATAATTAGGATAATTACAATAATTAAATAATAATCACAATTAATTACAATAATTAAGTAATAATTATACAAATAATTATAATTCTTTATTAGAAATCAATGTTTGTCATAGAAATATAAATTTATAATCCCTCATTTTGCAAAAGTTAACTTTTTAATGATTGAGCCATAATTATCAGTAACATCTACACTTTTCAGAAAAACGATCAAGCATAAAACTGATAATAATTTCGACTTATCAGTTTTCAGCTCTACCACCATCTATATTCCATCAATTACCATACAAAAAAACCTATTCACTCTATTCACGCTTCCATACTCACAATCTCTACCATCCAAAGGACTATATGCACAGACGTGCTTGAGTATCAAGGAAAGCCCGCGAGAATCGGGCCGCATCGAGAGCGTCGCGCGTAAAGGATCGCGAGTTTAGATATTAAGGCGTGCGCTTCTAAGCCTTGGAGGACTACGTGCACTGGTCGAAGAGCGAGAGGGAGAATGAGAGAGAGAGAGAGAGCTCGTTGACACGACCCCGTTATACAGCAGCGCGAGCGCGCGTGTGTGAGCATCTCCTCTCGCATGCGTTTCTTTCGGCTCATGCATACACAGAAAGAGAGAGAGAGAGAGAGCGGGCGAACTGCAGCAGTCCTTCCACCTCCTTCGATTGGTCTTTGCGCAGGTCTCTCGCTCCTATATATGTGCACGCGGACGAGTAGTCAAGTAGCAAACGAGATGGCGAGAGAGAGGAAGGTTGGCCTCTCTCTCTTTCTCTCTCTCTGTACATAAGGTAAGGTGCAGCTCGTGCAGAAAGGTCGGAGAGAGAAAAAGCTACGGGAGGAGGAGGTGCTTTTTTTCGAAATGCAGCAGCGCGCTCCTTTCTTCGAGCTTGCCGTTAAACCGTTATGCAGCGCAGGGCCTTTAACTGCAACATACACTCGCGCATGCTCCTCGCGTCTCTCTCTCTCTCTCTCCTCTCCTCTCTCTCTTTCTCTCTCCCAAGGAGTAGCGAACGAGAACGTCTTCCAACTGAAGGAGAGCTTAGCTGTATCTACCTGTACAGCCAGATACAGACGACGTGAATGCGCGCTCTGCGCTGCGCGAGAGTGTGAAAAAGTGCCGGCTCGAGAGCGCGCTTATACACGAGGCGTCGGCGAAGCTCGCGTTATGCCGTCTTTAAGTCGATGCGCTTTCAGCTGAATCTTTCATTTGGAAAGGAAAATTGCTGTATTGACGACAATAATCTGTGCAGTTTTATTGGAAACGATAGTCTAATAAATTTTTAAAATTTCGATTAGTGGTAGATACGAAAATTACGTATAAAAAACAGTAAGCGCTTGTTGAGACAACTCACTCAATCCTCTCTAATACCTATTAATTTTGTTCTATATCCCATTTCAGTGAATGCTGTATTTTGAATAATGAATAACAATGCGGTAGCGGCTGCTTACTGATACTGTACTGCAGACTCATCATCGTCGACTATGCCGGTGCACACCCTGGGGATTCCAGACGGAAAGCGAACTTACGTTCGCACTTGCTAACAATGTCAGCTTAAGCTTGCGTATTAGGAGCAACGTTCGAGTCAAAATAATAGTGAATTATTATACCTTTCAAACATGTGTTTTGTGCTTTTTTATTATAACAAGTTTATTACAGTAAAAATACAGTAATTTTGAGTAAATAACCAAATTTTCTTTTCGAAATCGATAAGCAAACGTATAATCACCGACTTATGCACTATGAAAATTAAATTTTAAAAATGCCACAAACCAATAATCACTTTTCAAAGATTGATTTCGCAACAACTACATAGTTAGCTTCATATTATACAACTGTTAATTGCACATGCATATTAATACCCAATAAAATACACCTCCAATTAAGCTTCATATTTATCGGCCTCCGCAATTCGAATCCTCGTCAAAGATAAACATTATTCTTCCAGCGGCGAGGCGCGAAAAGAGAAAAAAGCAACGAAAGGTAATGACAAGTGTCTAACTTACATTATTTGATGGATGATACGCACTTAGCGAAGTCAAACCCGGCTTGTCAGGCTCGGAGCTTGCCGGCTAAATTTCGCAAAGGCACATAACTTATAACTGTATGATAATATACACGTTTGGAAAAAAAAAATGGCATTCCCGTTATATTTTCTCTGCAAACATTTCAAGACTTGTTTTCTATCTTTGTAGCTGAGCGCACGGGCGCGCATGCAAGCTTGTATGCGCCGAAGCTACATAGACACATTCGACTACCCTGGCGTATTTCTTAATCCCGCGCTGAGCGGGCCGAGCTTCTGATATACTCTGACACACATAATCTAAGAATGTGTAATTTGAATTTATTTAAAGGAAGTCGGGCCCGCGCGCGGACTTTAATTAGCGTCGAATAAAAATGAGAATTCTATTAAAATTGTTGTTTACGAATAAATAACTTAGGCGGTTAATCGAGATAATGATAATTTATATTAGTGTTAATTATAGTGACAAAACGAGTTTGCGCAAGCGCGCAGGGATTATCGATAATTTTAAAATTCGCGCGGAGCGCCGTGTTAAGCGCGGCTCTGCCGATTAAAAGAAGAAATAAAATTTTATTTTCGCACATTAAACGCTCGTAATGAGAATATGTAAGCGATATCGGCAAATTTTTGTTTCGAATACTTCCAATGGTGATAACACCGTGAAATAAAAAAGCTCGAATTTAACGATAATGACTGCAGTATAAGTTTATTTTCCCCCAAGCAACATCCTCCTAATGCATCCCCCAAAGATGTATTAGAAACAAAAAGCCAAATAGCCATATAAATCGATAAGTCAACAACTCTACACCCATCACAACTAGTTTAAACAAGCCCGATCGATCGTCAATCTAACCCCATACGAGCTCACTTCCTAGCTCAGCTCCATAAAATCAATCACAACGCAGTCAGCACCAGAGAGAGAGAAAGAGAAGAGAGAACAGTCCAATCCAAGCGCGTGTCCCAAGCCCAGCGATTATCCCGGCAGATACGAAGCCATTAGACGAGCCGTAAATCGCGGCTCGCATTATCTTTTAATTCAGCCCTCGCGCGCGCGCGCGCACGAGATGTAGGCAAAAGCACGCGCCCGAGCTTTATAGGTGCGCGCGCGCGAGTCCTCGTTGCACACGCGGCTGCTATTTTTAACCGCCTGCAGCCTTGAACTTGCAGCGCGCGCGCGCGAGTTGCAGGTATATGTATGTGTGTGTGTGTGTGCAGCGCGAACCTCAACGCGCGCGCGCGCGAGCGCCTGTTACTACTGGCAGCGAGCTGATCCGATCGCCGGCGAGCATAGACTTATCTAATTCCGAGAAGGCCGATTGCGAGGCTTGGTATGTTTGCGCGCGAGTCGCCTAGGATCACAGCTGCCGTGGTTCTATGCTGGCTGTGATGCGGAGGGACGAGGGGATGGGAGGATGTACCGGATGGAGGTGAGGGAAGTGGGGTGCGCGTTGGTGAGTTGACGGAAGCGAGGTGGTTGTTAGTGTTGTTGAGGGGTTAAAGTGTTTTTATTAATTTTTGTATAATTAATATTGTAATTATAGCGTCGGGGTGTAAGCAAAAATATGAGAAAGAATTATTTTATTTCGTTCCTTTAAGCCAGTTTTATATATTTGTTCGTTGAAACTATAAAATCATTATTCCACACAGTGTTAAATAAATGTGAAATTTAATATTTGAAACTTTTTATAAATAAATAATTTTTCTGAATTTTTTAGAAACGATGTCAATTGAAGATTTATAAAGTTACGCGTGCAGTAGATAATGTATGAGTTGGGTAAGACAGTCAATACGAAAACCTATTTTTAATTAATTCTTTTTTAATACAAATACGAGTTATCAATATTAAACTGCAACTTTTTTTAATCTTACGTACAACCTTATTAAAATTCAGATTTTTAATTAAACTCCACCGATAACAATACACCGATTATATTCCTTTCAATCAAATTCGTAAACTAATCAATAACTCCTAAAGTTTACCCAGGATATTCGCGCTACCTACACCTTATCCAATTCGTACATTTGTGCAGCTCGGCGGTTTGCGGTCTTTTGCTCTCCCCTTGTTCATCTCGCTGCTAAGTTGCGGAATAGCAGTCCCCGGGGGAAACTGTTTCATTTATTATCGATAACTCCATCGCTATTGGTTTCGCCCTCGGCTCCTGAATAATTTCGCGCGGAAAATGGAGTATCTCTCGTCGATTCTTTGTATGAATTTTTTAAGAGGTGTTATTAAACGATGGAAAAACATCGTCCAAGAAGATTAATAATTATTAAATAAAGTTTTTTTTGGAAAATTGATGTGTGTGTGTGGGATACTGATATTTTAATTTAATCGACGTTGAGTTCAAGGGTATTTAATCGAACATCGATTTTGATGTACTGCAATTAGTTATACTTTATATTTTATAAAAGTATAAGTACATTTTCATAGAGCGTATAATATCTTTTAATAAATAAATTAATAACGAAAATACTATTCTACCACAAATTACAATATTACTTATAAAAAACTAGTAAGAATTTTACATTTCACTTCCTAAGTAGAATTTTCAAATAATAATACAACCTTTACAAAACATTTACAAAAAAAAAAACGCAACTCACTCCCGCACTCGGATTCACCCAATCCCACCTCCCATGACCGTTAATTTTTTAATCACTATTTACGCGGCAGCCACGCGCTCGCGCTAATTAGCAGTCCGCAAAGAGTGTCGTTACTCTCAATATCGCGCTCGCTCCTCGTAATTCTCAGAAGAGCGCCTCGAGCGCAAACTTAACTTCTTAAACCACACTCGCACGCAGCCATAGCCACATACTCACGCACATATATAACGAGCGATGAAAACGGGGGCGACGACGTTTCCCGCGCGCAATAATATCTCGCACATACACACACACACACACACACACACAAGCCGCTCTCGGCAGCAGGCGTCAAATGCGCTCTCTCACTCTCCTCGCGACGACGAGTTCAAGATCAGGGTCATTGCTCGTTGCCAAGAGAGTAAGCGAGAGAGAGAGAGAGCGACTCGTTGGCTGCGGGCCAGCGCGCCGTGTTCCGAGGAAGAGCTCACGCGCGCCGCGTGGGAGGAGGACTATCCCCACCTATACTCTTTTCTGATTTCCTATTTATTCCTCTCTCTCTCTCTCTTCCTTCTTTTCGTCCAGGGACTTTCTCGCGCCGGGGAGGCGCGCGCTTTCGATACGCGCTCGCATTAGCAGTTACATCGCGATCCCCGGGCTGATCCCACGCGTGGAAACGTAACGATTATGCAACAGAGAGAGAGAGAGAGAGAGATGCGAGAGGACTGCAAGCTTGGATTAGCCTCGTGTTTTAAGAGCGAAACAATTACGGGCAAGGGGAAAGTTATGAGCTACTTTTTCCCTCGCGTCGCCGTGCGTCGAGGCTCTTGGTTTATTTTTCGAGCTGAAGAGAGATAGAGAGGGAGTCCAGTCTCTCTGGGTAGTTCAGTTTCTTGTCAGACTACGCAGCGAGAGAGCCTGGGCAACATTGTATACATTTGAATTTTATGGCGCGCGCCTGTCTGCCTGGCTTCGGCGACGAGCCCCGATACCTAGCCAGACTTTAAATTGTCTGTAATTTGTACTAATAATAGGACTTGGCTACCTATGTCATTATATTTACATATTTAATGTCTAGCTTGACAGGGGCAAAAAATTCAAGTTGAACGCACGAGGATGCTGCGTTTTTGTCTTAGGAGCCTCTTTATGCGATGTATTGCTTTTTCTTGCTTTTCACTTTTCTTCGACTGGCTTTTTCTAAGGGACTGCTGTGCTTTTCTTCCGTTGCTCCTCTTATTTACTTCGATTAATTGATGGTGTATTTAAATAACTTGAAGGTATTGGAATCCTTTTATAAATAGTATGTGTGACATTCTTCTTTTTAGAAACATTTATTTCTTATTTAAGTTGATCTAGTTTGAATCTAAATTATATCTCTGTACTACTTATATTTTGAAAAATTTGTTGATATTTTCTCAACGTGTATTTTATAAACATTTTAAAACTTAAATATAAAAGATTATAAATCAACACATAATTAAATCTGAAAAAGCTTAAATTTCCACATATTTAATAATTAGTCTTTGTCGGACTCATCCCAATCAACTCAAAAAGCTCGAAACACACACACACACACATTAACTCTATTTCCAAAACAACACCATCCCACCTCAATCTCCGTTCCCAAAAATCCATCATCCCAACAACGCACCCATCTCTTCAAACTCTCCAACAATCCATTCACCCACTCAACCCTCCAACTTCACCTTCGAAGGACGCCAAAGCCAACCAAAGCTCGCGAGCGGCGCCTCTCGCACAAAGTAATCGGCGAATATCGCCGATGAATTTCCGGATGAATTCGCGGCGCACGTAATGGGCGGCATGCGCGCACATAGCTAGCTCGTCGACGCTTCTGAAGATGCGCCGCGTGTATAACTGAGCGCGCGGCGCGGCTAGATCTTATCTTTGCAGGAAGTTATCCTTTTGCGCTGAGAGAGGGAGAGAGAGAGAGAGAGAGCTGGCGCCCGAGCGAGCGGGCCTCCTTATTCCGCGAAAATCGCTGGGGATTTTTGCGCGGAGTGGAGAAGCGCGTGCGTGTGCTGGATTATTCCGTGCGCGGGTTAGAGAATTCAGAGGTGAATGCTTCTTTGGGGTCGTGTGATGGTTGCTGGTTTTAGTGCTAGGCGTTGGTGCATTTTTTGGCTTGGAATAAAGTAGGGAAGCGTACTTTATGAAAGATGGATATTTGTTATATTGGAATTGTAATACTCTCGTTAATAAAGTTTTTAATTAATGTGCTTATATTCTAGTTTTATTTTATCAAGATCAATGATTAATTAAATAATTAGTTAATTAATTAAGCTAATGAAGATAGCAAACTCAGCAGATCGAAGTGCCGTAGGGATTAATGCTTACTTTGACAATATTAATAGTGATCTAATGATATTGTAATTAGCTTACACGTAATGTAATGATAGTTAAGGCTCACTAATTATCATGGTAATAAGGAAATCACTGTATCTATAGAAATACGAATTTTTCTGTTATTATTCCTCACTTAATTGAGGTAGTATTTAGAATTCCGTAATATTCTTTAGAATACTTACGAGTAATACGAGTAATACTTCATTCTTGGCGACAATAATTTTTTTCAAAAGAACGCAAATCACACTTTAATAGAGTGGTTTCCAAACATAACAAATCGAAGAGAATAATTTATCATGTAAACAATATAAAAGACACAATATTTTCGGCAATTATGAAAACCTAATCAAGCAATTATCCGGCACATCATTACGCGTCCAATTCAGCCACCTCAATTATCGATTACACTTCTTCTAACGCAACTTTCTCCAAATCATTTCAATAAACAAAATTCCAATCAAACCCTAACGATCAATTACTTCATCAAATTCTCCCTAACCCCACAACAGCCATCGCGAATCTTCCTTAAAACCACACTTAAAAAACCGCACGTCTAGCCATTACCTCCCAACCGCTCCGGCATCGAGCACCGCTCGCTCATTTTTTTCTCACCTCGCTCGCAGGCATCAATTCAGTCCGAACGGTTTCGAAACAACGCCATTTACTTATTAACAACGGCCCCCGCGCCGAGCTATCCTCTCCGAACGAATTACGCCTGCTCGTTAATCGTCATTACATCGTACGCGCGTGCGGCTTCTGCAAAAAAAAAAAAAATCTGCCGAGTAATACCGAAGCTTTCCTCCATTCAGCTCCGGCGCTTGATTCCCTAAGATTGCTCTCCTGCGTTATAGCATGCGCGCGCGAGGGGCCATTGTTCGCGCGGGCGCGCAATAATAAGCCCTCGTCTTGTAAATCGTCATAATCCATAGATTAGATTGCGAGTCGTGTCGGTAACGGCGTGCGAAAAGACCATTGTTCGCGGCAGAGGTACACGCGAAAACCGCTCTGCTTTGAATCGCGCGCGCCTCAGCGGCTGTTAGTGCGCTGAGGTAGAGTGCTGAGAGAAGCCGGGGAATCCCCTGGTTAGTTGCTTTTATTTTGAGTGGCTGGGAAGTTATTCGAATGCGTTGGTTGTTTGATTTCAAGGATTTTGAGGATTGGATTGCGGGGAATTGTTAGCGGGACTGCGATTGTTTGTTAATGGAGTTGTTTGGCTTTGAGGTATTGATTTATGTGTGGAGTTAAATGTATTAGGAAGTAGATGGATTGGTAGTACGGTAAATAAATTTTTCGCTAGTTATCAATCTACATTTTGTTTGTTCTTGATATACTATTGAAGTATTTCTATATTGTGAAAAAGTTCGTTTAAGTTTTTAATAGTATTGACAAACTTCATAAAATAAAGCCAATTTGTAAAGAATTTATTAGACTTGCAAAAAGTTGCACAGTGTGAATAGGAAGCGTCCATAATTTAAAATTAATTTAATTCATATTTAAATCAATGCCTTAATTAAAGTTCTTTATATACATAATGACTTTATAATATCCCTTTAATGATGAATAAAAATTCTAATAATAGCAAATAACAGTTTACCCATTCGTTATAATTAATAGCCATTGCATCCGTGCATTGCAATACGGCAATTTTTCATATTTTTGCAACTGCAGGCAATTGTGCCATCAGACACAGCTTAAGGATTAATCGTACAAAATTAACAAACATTGAACACTACACGCGTTATCGCAGTCGATCGCGTAATTCTACCGAACAATTACAGTAACGTGAATAAAACGAATCTTACATTTATAGCCATCATCGATTCGGCCAAAAATGACACATCATATACCTTTTAATACAAGCTATCATAAAACCAGTGTACACTGCAGCCGTGTACAATCAACGAAAACTCGTTTCCCGATATAACAATATAATGAACGTTTGTGCCACCGTCATCAGCTATATTTAAACTTTCGAACGTCTCAATCGTGGCGCCGTTCAACGTGACTTTCGACAGCGGCGTCCGCGATTGTATATACATATAACACTGACTCACATTTTCCGCGAGCCATGGATATTCGCGTATTTCAGTCGCCGGGATCGTAAATCAATCGTTTTGCTGATTTCCGCCGCATTCTTTGACTATTACAGAATTCGTGAAGTGACGAAGTAAATATTGGTATTTATTGCCGTCTAATGAAGGTCTTTCGTGTATAATGCGGGATAATTTTTGATTCGTTAATAAGTACTTTTTCACGCCGTTGGTATTTTTTATAATTTGGATTTAATTAATGATTAACCGCATATTAACTAAGAAATATTTTTAAACCGATGGATACGGATAATAAATTTATATCTTTCTAATAAATAAGTAATTTTTTAATTAATATAATGCCTATCTTGTTTATTAAAATAAAATAAAATAAAGTTATTTTGTTAAAAATATTCTTTATAATAATCCTTTATAAACCCGTATACTCGACTATCAGTAAAAGGGTGCGATAAGAAGTGAAATGAATCGTGAAAAATTTGGTGATATATTGCACTCCTACCTTGAGTATATATCACAGATTTATGTGCACTCAGTGTGAAACTGATACGACACCATTAAGAACAAAATTTTTACGAAAATAATAATAATTATTATATTTACACAAACATTATTTACCAGGATAACAGTTTCTCAATTAACAATATTCTATTTTAATATACTAATTATACATAAGCCATATATTAATTATCCTTAAAACCACAAATTTCTAAATTTTCTAAATCCTCCGCACACTCCTAAAAGAAACAATAAACTCTCCACTCCCCGGCATCAAGCCGGCATCAAGTAAAACCGAGCTCGGCAATATTCCACCTGCAACCTGCAACCTCGAAAGCCAAAAAATCGAAAAAAGCTCGACCAGAAACACGTTCCACTCGCTTCCCACCGAGCGGACTCGCGGATTCCCTGACCGACGTAACAAAATCACGTAAGAGCGCGCGCGCGCGTCTCGCATACCAAGGCCCATTATTTATTTATGTCGCCCAAGCCGGTCAATTCGTGACGGAATCACCTCTCTCCTCCACTCCCCGTATACTTTTTGATATCTTCCTTCATCTCGCACGCATATCCAGCTCTCCGCTCTTCCTCGTCCCCTCGGCTTTGATTATCGATAGGACTCGAGTCTCGCACCTCGTAGAGCCGCGCTTGCAGCGACCATAAACGTCAGAGGGCCGGCCGATAGTCGCGCTTCCGAGAAGAGAGACGATCCCCCCTTAAGCTTCGTCGATCGCGCGATCTAAGCCTCTCTCTCTCTCAGCTTGGCGATTAAAAGTCTCGCTGGCCATTAGAGGGGCCTGGACTTTATGAAAGTGATGCCGGCGCAAGCGCGAGATTCCGCGCGGGAAAACTGAGGCGTTAATTGTGCGCGCACGCGGCTGCCTCTGTTTTTTCTCGAGGAGGAGGCTGTATGGGCGTCGACGCGGAAGCAAAGAGACGCGCGAGATCCTTTTGATGTCCGATGCCGAGTGCGAGGCTGGAATCGGCCGGGGGGGAGAGGAGAAAAAATTTCGAGATAATTGCCTCTTGATGTAAATTTAAACGCTTCGCGGCGCGGGGAACGCGGCGAAAAACGAACGGTGCGAGGGCTGCAGGTGTGTTGATGCCGAGGAGGTAAATTGGGTACTTGGGCTCTTTTTTTGGGATTTTTGCCGGAAGCTGGAGGTTTGTGCGACTGGATTTCTTGTGGGTGCTACTGAGGCATTTACTGGGTAAATAAAATGTAGATCTTGGACTTTTGAAGAGCTATAGCGTCGTCTGTATTTAGCTGGAGCTGTATGTATACGGCTGTTTATGCTTAAGCGTCTCCAAGCATTTTATTATATGGAAGAAATCGCATGGTGCTTTAATCTATAATTTACACAAAATTTAATTTTCCTGGATATCGTTTGAGTAAATGATAATGAGGAAATCAAATTCTAAAATTATTGGTGATTTGACGTATTTATATAATTTATGTCTTTTTAATACGTATATTTGTGTATTCCTAATAATTCTAAACAAAATTTAAATTCACGATTTGATAGACACTCATTCAGAAACCGATAATTTTTAGCCAGATTTCCGTCAACAGCTCATTTACGTTGTAACACCAATGTGTACATACAATTTTCAGCCATTTAAAGATATTAAAGTTCCAATTTTAGAATTTACGATCAATTAATTACGCCGCTTCCTCGTCGTTACCAAATAAAAATAGTAAAAGTCTTGCATACATTATCGAAATTTACGCATCTCGTAAAATCGTTACATAATACTTCAAACCTCGTAAAATCAACTCCCTCTCTTTCTCTCTCAGCGTGGAAACGAAAGCAAAGAAATCAGTGACGCGCGCTCGATGCTCGCTAAATTATGCAATAATAGTTTCACGCCTCTGAAACTCAGCGCGAGCAGCCAAGCGAAAGCTCAAGTTCAAGTGCACGCGTTCCCCGTCTCTCGGCGCGCAAGGAGAATGAGAAAGAGAGAGAGAGAGAGAGAGGCAGAGTCGCTGCTGCGCGCCGCTGGCGTAACTCGTAAATTCCGCGAGGCCGAGTTCCCAGTGTGGCGCTCCGCAGGCCGAGAGCCACCTTCGTGGCGCCAGTCGAGAAATGGCGCGGAAAGTCGAACTGATTCGTGACTGTAGATGTGAGCTTGTAGCGCTGGCTCTGAATCGATATCTATTTTTTTCTAAGGTTTATTGTTGTAATGATGAGAATAAAGCCGATAGTACACATCGATTTTTATGAAATGAGTTAATGAGGTAAATGTTTGTCAGCGTTTATCCTAGTAGAAACTAGGTCACCCATCAATGATTAATGATTATTAGGGGAGACCGGAACAAAATAGCTCACTTTGTATATTTATAATTGTAACTTGCACCCCCCCCCCCCCCCCCCCCACAAAAAACAAAAAAATAAAATTTCAATAGTGACTATTTGAAGAATTTTACTTACGAATTATTTTTACTATGACAATAGTCATAAAAAATTATTAGTAATAAATTAGCAACTTTATTTTATCGCTACTTGATTTCTTTTTTTTTGTCTGAGGCAAGTTGGCTCAAAGTATTTTATTAATAATTAAAGCTTGTAAAAACAATATAGAATTTTTATTCTTCAAAAATAAAATTAATTAAATTATAAAAATAGTTTAGTTCAATAAAAATCTTACTCACCTAAACATCTAAATTTAATTAAACATCTACCTGTACGCATACAAAACTTAACCCAATCGATTTTAAAATTATTTTAATAAAAATTTAGCTAAACAGATTGAAAATACAATAAAAATGAAATATGACAATTAAACATAATAATATGCGTATCTCTCTACTTATTTTACAGAATTATGTGTTATTGGCAGAAATGAATAGAGAATTCCAATGATAAATAATAATCTTCATAAAGATATTGTAAAAATTAAATTAAAGTAATTATAATTGTTGCAGTGCTCCATTAATGACATTAATATTG